>KZ538525.1:29059-69106 GCA_000934665.2 Catajapyx aquilonaris
GGGGGGGGGAGTTGGCGGGCCTGGGCGTCTGAAGTCGGATTGCAGTAAAATGGGTGGGTGGGGAGAGGGGGAGGAGGCGGTGGGGGAGTGAGAGGGGGGGGGGGGAAGCAAGTTGGCGCGATCAATAGCCAGAGATGCGGCTTCCACCGCCCTGCACGGGGATCCGACGGGGCTGGGGGGGAGGGTGTATACTGTATAGTATGTAGGGGAGATACGTGCCCTGCAACGTGGCAACAATCTACTCATTGTTACGTAAATGCAAGGACTGTTGTTCTGAATTTAGGGCACTTCCGGAGTATTGCACCACCTATAGGGGGACTTCTGGACTGTTGGCACCACTGGGGGTGCGCGTGAGAGGGTGCGCGGTCGGTGCGCCATCTACACGAGGGGGTGTGATACTATATGGTGGATGACTCATCCCGGACAAACAAATAAACACATTGAATATCAGTTTTGCCAATCACTATATAGTTTCTTCAGAAGATACATGCATATCCTTCAGGAGACACGCCTATCCTACAGCAAATACACGCATATCCTCAAGCGGATCCACACAGTCATATCCTTCAACGAATACACACAGGCGCGCATTCCTATCCTTGTGAGGTTTTTCCAAAATTTAAAATTTAAAACTAATCTAACCTAACCTACAAGGAAACACACGAAATTTTGGTGAAATATATTTTTACTGTCTTTATGAGGTATTTTTCGATTTTTCCCTATCCTTGTGAGGCGAGTGTTCACTATGAGGTACAGGAAAACTACCTCGTAATGACAAAATTCCTCACAAGGGCGCGTCAAAAATTCCTCACAAGGATAGCAATGCGCGTCCACCCCTATCCTTCAGCGGATACACACCCAATCCTTCAGCGGGTACACGCTTAGGAGAGTAGGTAAAAGTGCGGGGTCTCCCGTTACGAAAGCGTAGCCGCTAATTGACCTTATAAACATAGATGTACTGTACCAATCGGGGAGAAGTTAATAAAATAATTATTAATAAATTACCTGCTTAATAAGCGGCTAGTATAAATCGCCAACTGAGCAATCTCTGCTGAAAGATGGAGACGGACATGGGCTGTCACCTCCTGGAACACCCCCCAATTTGACGCTGTAAATTGCTTCTTCCACCCATCCCTATTATATTTTTACTCCCTCTTCCCCTCCCCTCCACCCTCACATACACACAAAAAAAAATCTGCCAACGCCCCCGCCCCATCCAGATAATATGAGACGTCCATCTCACGTCTGCCTCCAGACTCTTCCTTTCTTAAAAAAATGAAGATGGCGTCTGGCATGGAAAGGGCCAAAAACTCCACAATTTTTGTGGAGTTGAAGTGACGTCACTGGCGAATTGGAGGTTTTCTCTAAGGTGGCGGGTGTCCCATTAAAACTTTGACGGAAAGGAGTGTTCTTCCTTCCTCCGGACAACAAAAGACAACCGGAAGCACAAAGTGGATGCGCGGCTTACCCTATGCTAATGGATCGTTTCCACACTGAAAATGAGGCTTCCTTCAACAAGGGGTGGTGCTCCGGATATTGTTCCGGACACCTAAGTGCACAACTTTCTATTAGATTTTGCTCGTTATTTTCTAGGGTGGGGGGTGGGAGAGAAGAAAATGTGTTTTCTCCAACCCTCGACAACGGTGCAGTGTTGCTGCAGTAAACAGGGCACGGAACAGAACGGTGTGGAACGAACTGGCCAATTATTATATCCAGACATTGCAATATCGGCATTTCCATATCGAAAAATATCGCTGACCCATACAAATCGAAAATTAAGACCATATCGATAATCTAATATATCGATTTGTTTCAAAATGCATCGATAATCTAATGTACTATCGATATTAACTTCAGGATGTGTCGATAATTTTGCATACTATCAATTTGTATTTTAGACTATATTATTATTCTGACAACGATGTTTCAAAATATATCGATAATCTGAGCGATTTGTATGTTAGACCATATTGATATGTTTCAGAATATATCGATAGTTGATATATCGAAATGTATTTCAGAATATATCGATAGTTGATATATCGAAATGTATTTCAGAACATATCGATAGCTGATATATCGAAATGTATTTCAGAATATATCGATAGTTGATATATCGAAATGTATTTCAGAATATATCGATAGCTGATATATCGAAATGTATTTCAGAATATATCGATAGTTGATATATCGAAATGTATTTTAGAGTTTAGACCATATCGATAATCTGACATATCGATTTTTATTTCACAATCTATCGATAATCTGACATCGATTTGTATTTCAAACTACATCATTAATACCTACGATAATATAATTTAGTTCCATGTATCAAACTATCTCACATCCTATAGGGGCGTAGCCTCTGATTTACAGTTACGAGCAGAAAAGCTCTCTCGCAAATTAGACGCGTATCGACGCACCTAACGATTATCCTTCTCGCGTGCAGAAGAACAAACAAAAAAAAATTGGCAAACGCGCTGCAGATTTTTTTTTTCGCGCCCCCGCAGACAAATTTATCTCCAGTGATTTACATAAAATTTCTCAAGGAGCTTCCGGAGGGATTCACTTACTTCACTCACTTTCATTTATCGCGCTGATTTATGCCCGGAGTCTGTCCGGATTGGCGCGCAAACTGCTACGCGCAGGGAAAGAAATGGCCTTTTATTCTCCTGCTTCTTCCCAAATGAGCCAAACTCCCCGGATTTCTCTCTTTTTTTGAGGCCAAAAAATTCCAGCTGCAGAGAATTCCTAATCCGGACCAGCACCACCTGATACACGTCTCATATCATCCGGATTTGTCGACAAAATTGCTAATTAATTGATAAATTAAGCGACGAGGGTGGTGGCCCCTTCAAGGCAAAACAATTCGCAGTGACACGAGCAGATTTGGTTACACGCGTGTCCTTTGTGTTTCTTGAAAGCACGTCTCTCAACAGGGCGATTATTCTGAGACGGCCTGATGCCAATCTTTGCCTGGACTCTACCCAGCAGGGTGGTGCCCCCCTGTGGACGTAGTACCATGTCTCACATTATATGGCGCACACCGCTGACATTTAATTTCCAAGATGAAAGAAAAAAAAGGGGGCTGACTCAATTACGACCCCCACTATTTTATGCGCAGAGCCTCAGGAGCAATGCAATCAGGAAATTAATATTGATCACTAACGAGGGGGTAGCAGGCCCTTGTTTTGTATCCATGCATTGTTGTTGTGCAGAAGCGCGGATTGTAAACAACGCCTGGTATTATGGGGGTTGCACGACAACAACTGATAGAGTTGCACTGTTTTCAGAGCAGGGACGGGCGGAGGGGGGAAACTTGCAAACGTACCTATACCTTATTAGTGCTATGCCAAATTTAGGTGTATGCAATCAGGTTCAGCCAGGCGTTCTGCCAACTTGAGACAGATCTCTCTCTCTCTCTCTCATCCCTTCCTTCCCTCCTCCTCCTCCTCCAAGTAGCCTACAGGGTTGGGTGGGATGGAGAAAGAGCTAATTAAACGAAATCCTCTTTTCGAAAGTCGCATAACTTTCTTGTAAAAACACCTGAGTTCGCCCATTGACTTCTTTATTTCCCTCCCGCTCCCTAATCCTACATACTCCAGGAGCGATTCAATGCCCTTCGTTTTTAATTAACCGGTTCTTTGCGGTTTATTCGACATGGCAACACTGTAGCCCCAACGTGGCCTCTTAAAGCTGCTAAAATGGCTTTTTATTCGATATGGCAACGCTACAGCGCCATCATGGCCTCTTAGCCAATCAGAACGCTGTTAAAAATGGCGGGTTATTCAAAATGACAACGCTGCGACGCCAACATTGCCTCTTAGCCAATCAGAATGCTGCAGAAAGTGGCGGTTTATTCGTAATGGCAACACTGCACATCCATCAGGGGCTCTTAGCCAATCAGAGCGTTGCAGAAATGGCGGGAACGATCGCGATTGGGCGGTCATCGCTGTGTTGCCAGTTCTTAGCGGCATGGTTGCCAACTGCCAGAACTTTGCAGATTTTTTTCTTCTTATTAATCTGAGTAATTCTGGATATTAAAAATGGAAACACTGAAGCGCCAGCATTGCCTCTTTAGCTAATCATAACGCGGCTGAGAATGACGGTATATTCGATATGACAAACTCCATCATGGCTTCTTAGCCAATCAGAGCGTTGTTGAAAATGGCGGGAACGCTCGCGATTGGTCCACAATCGCTGTGTTGCCAGTTCTTAGCGGCATGGTTGCCAACTGCCAGTTTTTATAAAAATATGAGTAATTCGGGATATTTAAAATGGCAACACTGCAACGCCATTATTGCCTCTGAGCCAATCAGAACGCTGCTGAAAATGGCGCGAACGCTCGCGATTGGTCGACCATCGCTGTGTTGCCAGTTCTTAGCGGCATGGTTGCCAACTGCCAATTTTTATTAATATGAGTAATTCGGGATATTCAAAATGGNTCTCTCTCTCTCTCTCTCTCTCTCTCTCAATCTGAGTAATTTTTCGCCCCCTCGCACAGTTAATGAAGCATAGTTTAGCGACTCACTGCATACGTATACGTACACCCAGGCACCAGGCTCATCTGCCCGGATGCGCCGCCCCGGAATTATCCATCTCTCTCCATCCCCCCGGATAGACGCACCCGGACATCATTCCATTTTCACGCCTCCGCTTCAGTTTCGCTCTAATTATGCGCAGAGGGGTGGAGGAGGGAGGGGGGTATAGGGTTGGAAGAGTGGAAGGGGGGGGTTATTCAGGTGTCCAGTCTAATTCCAGTCACAATGCAGCCCTTCCCGCCCTGCAATCCCTGACCTAATTGTGAGCTGGTGATTACTGCCGGAGTTATGTTTATTTACTGCGGTTTTTTGTTGTTGTTGCGCCTGGTTTCATGTCATGGAAAACTAATTAGTCATATTTGGAGAGGAGGAGTAGGTGGAATTAAATTTTTTATGCATAATACTGGTAGGTCAATTTGTCTGCATCAGCACTCTATATCTATATGTAATAATAATAATAATAATAATAATAATAATAATAATAATAATAATAATAATAATAATAATAATAATAATAATAATGGATACCCCGTGATACGCCTCCTTGGGCCTCTTAGGGGACCATCTTTTAAATACCCGACTTTAATCATTGCCTGCGCTGTGATGGGTTTTGATTGCTGAAGGAAACGAGTGAACCCCCGAGAAAACCCACGCGAACACGGAGAGAACCCATCGAAACTCTATCCACATAAATATCCTCCGTCAGACCCGGGCATCGAACTCGGGACCTTAGAGGTAGAAGGCTGCGGCACTAACCACTCGGCCACCTTGTCGTCCCTATATCTAAGTGTATAAATGGCGAAGTTTGTTTGTTTGTCCATTTTTTACCCATTTATACCCATTTATGACATGTTATACTCATTTAATATGTAATACCCATTTGGTTAAGGCGAAGACGGTTTGTTTGTCCATTTTATACCAATTTTATTTATACCAATTTTTGCAAATCTATACCAGTTTAATATTAATTTCATACCCACTGGATTATGGTAAAGTTTGTTTGTTTGTCCAGGTTTTGTTACCATTCCAACGGATTTCATTGGCAACCAGTTACTATGGTATCATCAAGTATTTAATAAAACAGAAAAATAATTGTTTTACTAAATGTAGAGTGAATTTTATCTACTAACTTGGTAGATTGTCCACAGCTTATAACACTGCGAATGGCCCTATTGTAACGCAAATGACACAAAGATAACTCCTTCAATATTACAACCGCAAACTTTGGGAGTTGCGCGCTCTCTCTTTTTTTGTGTGTATGAATTAGGGAGGCGCCTCTCTCTCTTTACAGTAAGTTACATCTATGGTACAGCGTTTTTCGTCCGATAACCCAACCCCCGGCGCACAATCCTTGAATGAGGACATTCGTGCCAAAATTACTACCCGGGCAAAACCTTACCGAGAGGGGTCGATAATGCATAACTATTATCCCGAAGAAGAGTTTTTGAGCTCCACCAAAAACTTGAGAGCGGGGGAGGATGAGGTGGTCCTAAATCACTTTAAATAATACCTCGGGACCCTAGGTTTTGCCCTCTTCCTCCGCTTTTAAATAGTTATATTCCTCCTTTCCCTCCCAAGAAACCCCATAAGAGGTCACAATTTCTTCCTCTTTTTTTCTCTCTCTCTCCTCCTGAAACACCCCCTGGGCTTTCTGCCAAAATGTGGCGTGGCCTCCAGTTTCCTCGGGAGGAGACAATTATTGAACTTTTATCTGCGATAGTTAGGGGGGTGGGGTATCTACATTAATGATAATTCGTAACAAAAAGATTCTACCAATTAGAAGTAACACGAAAAATATAGCAGCCAGGGCTGAAATTATTATAGGTTAACACAAAATTACACGGAACAATAAGTAGCAGTTAATGCTTCAACAATTAGCAGCTAGTGCTAAATAACAGTTGGCACAAAATAACTGGTAAATTAGCAGTCGACACAAAATAGCAGTCAATACTTCAATTAGCAGCTAGTGCTAAATATCAGTTAGCACAAAAGAACTGTTAAATTAGCAGTCGACACAACAAAATAACTGTTAAATTAACAGTTGACACAACAAAATAATTGGTAAATTAGCAGTTGACACAACAAAATAATTGGTAAAATAAGATTTAGATGTCAGTAGCAGCTAGTGCTGAAATTAGCAGTTAGCATGTGATAGCATGTGATTATTATGTAGCAATTAACACAAAGTAACGGTTAGCGCTAAAATAGCAGCTTGTGCTTAATTATTGGTAGCACACGTTAAAATGAGATATTAAAGCAAATTATAGAATCAGCTACTTTTAGCTTCAGTTGGTAATTTGACAGTCCATGTTCTAAAATAATGTTCAACTCTGGCGGATTATTTTAAAGAGTAGGCCTAATACAGGGTGGTCCAAGTTCAAGTGTCGTTTTATAACGGCGATTAATAGCAGTGATTTTGCGATGACGTAGCAGCGACGCGTAAAATGTCCCACTTCGGCGCAATCGAAGTGGGCAATTTTACACGTCGCTGCTACGTCATCGTTAAGCGCTTCTATTAATCGCCGTTATAAAACGACACTTGAACTTGGACCACCCTGTATATTATTAACATTAATGTTTGCACCTAATGCTAAAATTGAAAACAAGGGGTGGAATTTTTGTCCCACTGATAGCTACTGCTAACTTAGCAGTACCAGTGTTGGCCATGGCACTGACTAATAAGTTAGAGGTAACTATATCAGTGGGACGAAAATTCCACCCAAAGTGCTCAAATTAATAGTTAACGGAACGTTTGCTGCTGATTGTTGCTGTTAAATTTATAGAAGGCAGCATTAATTTTAGCATTAGCTGCTAATTTTAGCGCAAACTGCTAAACTGGTACTACTGTTGTATATATTATAATCAGCTACAGCTGCTATGATGATCATTTTATGACTTTTTTAAAAATAATAAAAAAACTCCATAAATGCTAATTATTGTGCTAATTGCATTGTTTTCTTTCCATTTCAGTGCGACTACATGACAGTATACAAGAAGAGAATTTCCATTACCTTGTATTCGATCTGTAAGTTGTTCCGTTTGCAATTTGCACTTAATTTTAAGCTATTGAAAAACTTGTTATTTTTTTGTTATTTTTTTGTTATTTTTTTGTTCTCGGTTTTCGCCGATTCTTTCAGCGTGACGGGGGGTGAGCTGTTTGAGGATATCGTGGCCCGAGAGTTCTACAGTGAAGCTGACGCCTCTCACTGCATCCAGCAGATCCTAGAAAGCGTCAACCATTGCCATCAAAACGGAGTTGTACATAGAGATTTAAAGGTCAGTTTTAAACACCAGGTCCTATAGCCTTGGTATGGGATTTCGGAGATTTATACACAAAATAATAGCTCAACCATACATGTGGCATTCCACCACTTTTCAGCACCAAAATGTCATTCCTCGATAAATTATCGCTGGTTTAAAAGTCACTCTGAAATTGGCGGGGGAAATGGGGGCGTGGCCTAAAAGGAGCGTTCCCACTACTGCCTGACCACAGTGACGTCAGATAGGACAGGACGATACCCTGTAATTAGTATGATGTTATATTGATCATAGCTCGATAACTAAAACGCATTTCTTCAAGCAAAAAAACCCCAAAATTCACTTAAAAACAATAACAATTTTTTAAACATGGATTTGCACAATAATTTCTGAAAACACGAATTATTTTTGCTCGATACGGAAAGTGGAACAAAAACTACAACCCGTCAAGCTCTGCATATATTGTTTGTGTTCAAATTCATACCGGTACACATAATAGGGCTGTATTAAAATAATTTAAAGTTTTGGGCATATGCTGAAATACAGTACTGTAACTATTGTAAGCTGTAATTTACTCTCTTTTTTTGCTGATTACATATTTTGTTTTTCCAGCCTGAAAATTTGCTCTTAGCCAGCAAGGCAAAGGGCGCTGCAGTCAAATTAGCAGACTTTGGACTAGCGATTGAAGTACAGGGTGAACAGCAAGCGTGGTTTGGTACGTGAATTTTGGGAATGATCGCTGGTAACAATTATTAAAATACTGTATATTGTTTTGCAGGTTTTGCGGGGACTCCGGGGTACCTTTCACCTGAAGTTTTAAAAAAGGAACCTTACGGAAAGCCGGTTGATATATGGGCGTGTGGTAAGTTTATGTTATTGTAAAGTGCCACTGTATGAAGTACTGTAAAGTACTGAGTTTTGTAACACCTTTTTTTTGCGAATTTTTTTCCAGGTGTCATACTCTACATTTTATTAGTTGGTTACCCTCCATTTTGGGACGAAGACCAGCACCGGTTGTATGCCCAAATAAAAGCCGGAGCGTATGATGTACGTAAAATGAATGTACTTGAATTTTAAGGGTGAAGGGCCAGTTGCACCACTGCAGGTTATATGATGTACACCCCAGTTTATATATGCTTAGCCAACAATCGATGAGAATAAGTGAAAATGTCGACCTGTATTGTTGGAACCATTTCCCTAGGGGTATTAGCCTGTTCAGTTGCGGATAACTGAAGTTTATCACTAGTTAGAATGGGAATATACGACCGGTTTTTACAGTGTAGGCCTACATTATGAGGTAAAAAAAAACAACTTTAGCCTGATCATGTCCAGCCGCATTGTACCAAAAGGCCCTAACTTTTTAACGACCTGAAGTTCATCCTTATTTATTGTTTATCGAACAGTCAACAACAACGTAATACAGGCCGTTAAAATTTGACGTGCCTCGGTGCAATCTAACCTAGAACAACAATGTTTAAAGCTGGAGTTAATGGTACTAGAAACACCTGGAGTGGTGAAACCAACGTGGTAGGTTTTCCCTAACAGGTTTTAGTTATATCGGACAAAATGCTTGCTTACACACTTTTTTGCATGCCATATAACCTCCTGAGACCCCTGGTACAGTATACTGTACTCCGGGTCTCAGGAGGATAAAAGAATGGCAACCCTGCATCGTTCATTCAGCTTAGGACCAATAGCAGCGTCCGTCCATTTTGGCGGGAACGCTCCCGATTGGTCAGTTGCTCAAAAAGTGGCGGGAAGAGCGCGGCAGCGTTGCCATATATCATCTTCATCGCTTGTTAACCACAATTAACTTACCTTTTTTTTCAGTACCCTTCGCCAGAATGGGACACGGTGACCCCAGAGGCGAAAAACCTAATCAACCAGATGCTGACGGTGAACCCTGCCAAGAGAATCACCGCCTCAGAAGCTCTGAAGCATCCATGGATTTGCGTGAGTTTGGCTTGTGGCAATAAACACATAACTACTGGGCCTTTTCTCCTCGAACGTTATTATTAAACTTCGCCTTTTTTATTTATTTTTTAAACTATTTTTCGTTCTTCATTTTCAGCAACGGGAGCGTGTGGCTTCTGTTGTGCACAGGCAAGAGACTGTGGACTGCTTGAAGAAATTCAACGCGCGGCGCAAACTGAAGGTAAAAAAAAACTACTAAGTCTATTTTCGATGTGGCGAGACATGTCTCTTTGTCGCCAAAGAGTACATGGCGATACCAAGTCGTGATAAGTAATCAGGGAATAAAGCAGAAAGCTGTTGCATAATTTTTCTGAGCCGTGTAATGGTCTCAGAAGGCTAATTTGAATAAGTGTCAACAACCTTTACTGGGCTCTTTGTAAGAGCTTATGTAATTTTTGTGCATCTTCCAGGTCATTACTCGTACGAAGAGTAATGACCTGGACTATGCACAAAAATTACATAAGTGTATGTATACACGTTGTCACTGCTAAAACTGATTGTTTCTATTTGTTGGTTCGACTATTGCCTGAAATTGACCCCGCAAAAATTTTAACTGGCGTTGGTTTCCATTAATTTTATCTTGTTGTTTAACCTCGGCTTCGCATTGGTTTGGATATGTGGCCAGTCGGCCTATACATATTTTTGTGCCATTGATTTTGTTCCCTGATTACATCAATAGAGGCTTGTTAACAGCAGCCCTCTGGCTCCAGCCCTTCATTTTGCGGGTTATTTACAGCAACTTCAACCCTATTGTTTTTGTTAATGCCTATTTTTTTCTCGGTTTATTTACAGGGCGCCATCCTCACTACCATGCTTGCAACTCGCAACTTTTCCAGTAAGTACGACGGTCATGGTAAGTACCCCCGCCCTATGATGCAAGCTGGCCCCAAACGACTAGTTTCTGGTAGAGCCCACATGCAAGTTGGCCAACATATTGATTGCCAATTAAGTATAAAAACTTACCATCTATATTCACATGCTGCCACAAAGCATAAAAACTCTACCATGGAATCTCCAGGATTGGGGTTGATAATTATGTGTCAGAGTGCACTCTTCTGTGGAATTTCAGAAGTGCTCTTCTATCTTTTGTGTTCCCACTGTTATAGTAGATTTATCTGGTTGTTTATTTGCGTGTTCACTATTTCCACTTCTACACCACTACGTGTGTCACTATTAATTTATTTTGTAAATGTCACTGTTACTTTTAGATAGTTCTCACCTCTCACGTACCGTACATTTGTGGACCGAAAAAAAAAAAAACGGTGGTTGACAAATTGTTGTGGTCTATTCACCTATCCACCTCTAGTACTGCATATAATTGTATTGTTTTTATAATTGTGTTGAATGCCTGCAATATCTCCGACTGCTTCACTAAGTGTCACTAGTTTCACTCTCACGCTTTAGCCGTCCACCGCAACACTATTGGTGTAATAACTATTTTTAAAAAGTTCACCATTTAATAGTGACAAATATGTCGATCGGTTATAACCATGTTAAATTTTAATACGTACAGCAGTGCATCAATCAATAATTTTGTTTGCGTTAATGGGATAGAATTATAACCGAATACGTGCGCTGTGTAGTGAAATTTTAATTCGCACATTTGCCACCATGACACCTTCATTAAGTGTAATAATTGCAGCCGAAATTTTAGCGCTGTTTTTTTGTACCGCTTATATATTGCAAAAACACACAACACGGCACGAGTGTTTTACTCACTTTTTTGCACATGTGACGTCTCAACAATCCGCGGTGGGAATATAATAAGACAGAAGCAACACAACTCTGTTACAGAAGTGCCTTTTTTTGATTCGTCCAGCTTTCCGGGCGGGGGTCAAAGGTTTAAAGGTTAAAACAAGCCCTCAATACATTTTTTTCCCCCCTCATTATTTTGTTCGTTAACAAAATACTTACCCTCTCCTGTATTTGCATACAGTTTTTTACAAAGGGAAGCTAACCAACCAGCTAGAATACAGATAGAGACACTGTCAAAATTTGTTTAGTGTCAAAGGTCACCGGTTGCAATACTCTATCGCCTCTTTTTTTCTCTCTCTTTCTCAATGATTCCAGCTCGTTGGACATGTCTGTTTGTGGTCTGTGTCGTAGACTATAAATGGCGTACTATTTTTGGTGTGTGGTATTCCGATGCATCGTAGCCTCTCACTCTTTTTCCTCCCAAGGAGTTGTTTTTAGATAGATGGTCCTCCCTATCTTTCTATATCCGGTCACAAATAATAATATAAAAAATATTTTTCAAAAGAAATCTATTTCTTGGCTGTCACCCTGATCATTCCTTGATGTCAGTTGGGGAGAATGCCAATTAATGGATTAAATTTTATTGTTATTATTATTACCAGTACCGTAGTATTTTTTTTTTCTCTTGATCATTGTTGACCGTCTGCTTGACCAGCACATGTAGTTTTTTCCTGTCCTCTTGTAATCTCATAATGTTACGTGCTTGTAGTCGGTAAGTCGCTTCCTGTGAGTAGTGATTGCCCTTTTGTCTCTTTTTTGCACTGGTAAAACTCCAATGTTGCTACTTCCTGCACTGCAGAAAGTGGTAAGAACGAGCTACAAACAAGGATTTCTTCCCCTTTTTTTACTTAAGATGAGCCTCTCTCTTCTTATATACAATATTTTTGTCGAATTTTTTTTCCCCCCTGTCCTCTTTTTTACCATATATATTTTTTGTTGCATGAAGGACTTCCTAATTTTTTGGGTCCAATTTGTCAATTCCGATCGCTTCCTAGAATCTGCATTGTTTATCTGTTTACAGCTTTTCGTCCCCCCCATATCCAAACCATCGTCTACACTACAGTTTCTACACTAATGATTGGTATAAACTCCTTGGTTTAACTCTTGCCCATTGCAATCACAAACTGTCATTGACTACAAGACACGTTCATGCAGCACTGTGGATGACAAGTGCCAAGAACCCGCTGCGAATTAAGCGCTGTCAGACGCTTCTCACCTTTACATTGTCAGACGGTTAATATTCGCAAATTGGGCCCTGAAGGTACTGAAATGCTCGCCCCCTCCCAAGTTTCTGAGGCTTCAACTCTCTCTCGCAAGTTTAACTTTTAAACTGATTTGTTTGCAGTACTTAGCATGGACTTGAGATGTGTCAGGGAAAATCATGCATAAATCATACAAAATGATCTATGTGTGATTAATTGAAAATTTTTGGCACAGGTTAATTCGCAGTGTCCTCACCTCACTTGTTATTCGCAATAAAGGTACGCCAATCAACAAAAATTTTCCAGTGCAACCATGGTATACTACACGAGACTGCAACATATTTCCACCATCTGAATATGCAATGAGCATCCTGCTAAAAAAAAAAATACAATGTACATAACAACATCATCCTGTGCGTGAAATCCCTCGCATGCTGAAACATGCATAAAAGAGCTGTATCCATGACAGTCTTTAAGGCATGCAGAAAAAAAACTAATACCTTGCATTCTTATTATTATTTTTTCTATCCATTGTTTACGACAGTGTCAGGTTGAACTGCACGGCTAATTGGTGGAGATATTGAAGGCCCAATAATATTTTTTTTTTGCAATCAATGGCCTTCATATCAGCACACAGGAAATTTCAAAAAAAAAAAAGATAGTATATCCGCCTGGCTTTGTCTGACTCCTTATAAAAGTCATTAACAGTTTCGTAATAGCATACCCTTCACTCTCAATTACTTGAAGGGAATAGTGACGTCAGTATGGTTTGTAATCAAGAGACTTTTATATCACTTTCCAGGTCGGAGTATTATCACGAAGAAGGGAGATGGGTCACAAGTGAAGGAGTCGACAGACAGCAGCACCACTCTAGAAGACGATGACATCAAAGGTAAAAGAGAGAGCAATGTCTCTCTACATCCTTACTATTTTTACCATATTGTCCATTACTCTCATAGATCTTACATTCTGTATTTTTACGCCTTGCAAATTTACCTTTTTACCAAACGGTCTGTCAACTTCTATTGTAAACAGGCCTGCGAATCAGCAATTTTTTTTGAAAAAAAAAAAGAGTCCACATTGTATACAAATTAACATACATTTCCCCCATCAGCAAATTTTTTTTTGTTTTTTTTGAAAAATATTACCTGGCCGTGTTTGTGTGTCTGCTTGTAAACAAATTTTTATTACACTTGGTATATGGCTTTTTTGGTACTGTAATAACTTGTGTTGCCACAACTCGCTCCGTGTAATTATGTGTGTTAATTTTTCGTGTTACGTTTATCTCAGTATNCCCCCCCCAACCAAACACACATCTAATTTTATAACATTATCTTCCCCCCATTTTTTGACAAGTTCAAGTAATATCGAAGCACATTATTGCGACGACGGATTAACAACACCTGACATATTGCACCCTTTTTGCATATTAAAAAGAAAAGAAAAGAAAAGAAAAGTCAGAAGTTGACAGGCAAGATAAATTCTCGCTTATTATAAACAGCTTTTAAAGCTTATTCCCAATATTACTATTAGTTCGGTCCTGTGTAGCTGTGTACAGAGGCAGTGTAAGTAGCTTTATTTTCTGATTTCGTTTTTTCTTTCATATTTTTTTATTTATTTCATTCTCTCTCATATTTATGCAGGTGCAGGCTAATTGATGATCTAATATATTTTTTTTCCTCCTCTATACGTGTTCTATTTGTACTGGCTGCTTATGTGATTCTTCAAATATTATTCATTGTCATCATTCCATACAACTTTTTTCGTATGCTCGCATGAACATCTGTGAATGAAAAAAAAAATCAATGGAAGTTTCATAAACAAATACAGTAAGTAATTTTAAAAAATGGTGTTAGGTTTCTTCAATTTTAAAAGGAAAAATAATAATCGGTGAAGCGCCAATTTATCTCCGATAATATATTTTTAAAAAAAGTGTGAAAATATAAATCATACCGCACATTTACACATACTGACATTTCGGTGACATCGTGTGCACAGTACTCGTAGTTTTGTTGGCATTTGCCTGTATATCACTTATTAGAACTTATTGTGTATGTGGTTATACTCACAGACGTCCCCCCAACCTGTATTAACCCTCCGTTGCTGTAACAAAACTCACCTTATGTTTGTTGGTCAACCACTATTTATCAGCTAAACCGCTTGGGCGTGCACAAAATATATATATATATATTTTAGTTCACATTATTCCTCCCACCCCACCACACCATTGTAGGTAGGACCATTGTAGGAGTACCAGCTAACACACTCATAATCCGCACCATATGAATAGTAACGAGGGTTATTTCCAACCGTGGTCTCTCAGGGCCCTGAAGTGATCTCAGGATTGGTTAAAAGGTTACCTGAAGTGAGCATATCGCTCCGTCATTGGTTAAAAGCCTATGCACACCGATCACGGTGGGAAATAACACAATTATGCACCACATTCCCCCATTTAATTCCAACGGTTTTGGGAGGGTGAAATGATCCATGTTCTCCCCAGAGTGTGCACGGTTTTTGTACCAATTTTGTACCCGGCAATATATATATATTTTTGCTTCTGGGGAGAATGCTGTGGATTGGATGTGAACATGCACTACACTGTGTCAAATGGATTCAGAAAGTGGACATTTTCTTTTATTGTACGCAGTGTTTTGTTGGATGTGTGGAGCAACCGTATTTTGCACCGAGGAGAAACGTTTTTAATGGGTGCCAATAATGGCTGCCATAATTTCATATGCTTCGTTCTTCTTCTCTCTCGGTTCGCTCTCCCCCCTTCGTTCGGACGGGTACATCCCAAAAAACACCACCTACTCCCCAACAGAAGACAGGCAAAACAAGGCGGGGGTTGATCGAACCTCCACTGTAATAGCTAAAGAACCAGAAGGTAGGGAGAATATTCTCTCAATGTACTTATGTTCCTGCTGCACGAAATTTTAAACAAAAAAGTAATAATATGTGCAGTTAAATTAAATCGTGTATAGTCAGCAGTTGTCAGGAAGTCTGTTCAAAGGTAGTTCTAACGATGTTCACAAAAAAAAAATGGCGACTGTACCTCTCCAATGGCCTGTGCTTTATTTGTTATATTCTCTTTATACAGGAGTGTATCTCACATGTGAAATTCTGGCCCACCTGCATGACCCCCCACTAACATTGTTGCAATAAGTTCAGTGTATGTTGCTAATGTATACCGGTAGATGTTTCATTCTGATCATTTAGACTCGGGTGCTACGACGCACGTGGTTTGCGCAGGATTGTGTGCGCACAGATCTGTTTGCTGCGCGGGATGCCATATTGGCTGCGCAGACCGGATGCGCCATCTTATCATCCTGTAATAAACGATCGTTATAATATAATAGCGTTTAAACAGTAGCATTCGTGCCTTGAAGTGATCCGAAAGACAGCTAATTCTAGGTTTGTTTTCGCTGCGCAATGAAAATTAAGTGCCAGTTTGCTACAGCAGGGCGCAAGACAGGGCAAAGAAAAAGAAAAAAGAAAACATCCGAGCAGTTGAAGGAAACTTTGTTCTCTTGAAAGGTGAACTCGACAGTAAAAATACGAAGCAGCCCAGATAAAATCTAAAGCCCCGTGAGGAACGTCAACAGGAACTTCTCTAAACTTGGTCTGATAAAAAACAACAACACGAAAGCAACAACTACACAACCGCTTTCAGCAGCACAACTTGTAAAGTCACGCCATAACAAATTACGTGACCTTACTTTGTTAGCCGTCTCTATAAGTACGTAACCCGAAAATTTTTGGTCCAATTTTTAAAATCTCAAGCAAACGACTTGTACATGTCTGAAAAAAGTGATCACATATCTGCAACAATATTTTTTTTAAGAATGTGATAACAACAAATAAAGAGTTAAATTAATTAATTAGTAGGTTAATAAAATATTACTAAGCATGTAAATTTTTTAAAAGTTATGGGTTACTTTTACATGCTGACATTTGCATGCCTTAAGGTGCATACAATTCCCATTTTAACAATTGCTTAAAAAACATGCGCGATGCTTTTCTCAGATGCTCCACACATGTGTATATGTCCGCGTTGATTGGCTAGGAAGGAAATAAGCCTGGTCTGGCGCCAAATAGGTCAGCTTTCTTGCAACGACAACTCTAGGTATAAATAGGGACACCTCTTCCTGCAACTGGCATAGGCCTTGGCCAAAATATGCGCCTCGCATAAAAATAAGATCCCCCCCCTTCCCCACCCCATCTTTGAACTTTAAAAAAAAAATGTAAAGAAAAAGTAGGGGAGAGAGAGAGAAGGGGGCTGCTCCATGTTGAAAATTTCCCAGTCAACTTCCGGTCCATTCTTGTAAAGCCGAGAGTCCTGCTCCGACGGCAGCGGCGCCCGAGCCTGTAGTTATATCTCCAGTGACGGAGGCCCAACCGGCGCCGCCGTCGACGTCTCTCATGGCCAAAGCACTGGCCGGACTGACGTCCACTCCTAAGCCCAGCCTCAATGCGATTGTGCCCAGGCTGCAAGGTATACTTGTGGACAGTTTTTTTTTTAATAACGAAAACACTTATCCACAAGTTGACCTCGTGTGACGTGATTTTTATTTTCATTTTATTTGGATATCCCGATCCGCAATTGATGACACTGCAGGTTTGGCATCCTTGTTATGTTAGTGTTAAGTTTATTGTGTGTGACGCGACGGAAGTGCTATAGAATTTAATTAAGTAACTGATTAATCCTGTGTAATTCTCAAACATTAAAAAATGTATGACAAAATCATCACTTGCACCAGCGACCAACTGGGTGCGGCCATCTTTGATATCCCGACGAGCTTTTCCCTACTCGCCGCTAGGGGGGCTACGGTATTGGCCATGACGTCATAAAAAGTAGGCTTTGACGCTTACGGTACTACGTTTTGCTACCAAAACTGACATATTTGGAATCAGTCTTGATCTGTAAAGTTCAACAATGCAAAATGACAAGGATGTCAAACGTGTAGAGTTAACGGCCACACTTACCATCATTGCCATAACTGTGATAATGTCGTTTTCATCACGTGTGACTTCAGTCATCTGTCCTTTCAATACATGTCCGGGGTGTGGATATTTTTTTTTAACTAACAGCTTTTTATTTTGGTTTCCAAAACAAAATTTTTCCCCCTTACTAGGAGAAACTATCTTTTCCTTCCGCATTTTTCTTCTTTTGGTTCTTTGCCTTGTTGTCTTCGACTTTCACATCACCAAACTTTCACTCTCATTGTTTTCTCTTCCTTTTTTTAAACTTTTTTTTTCTACTCTTCTGCGACAGATCAGCAGGGTAAAACAGAAAACAAA
Organism: Catajapyx aquilonaris; assembly: GCA_000934665.2. Lineage (NCBI taxonomy): Eukaryota > Metazoa > Arthropoda > Diplura > Dicellurata > Japygidae > Catajapyx > Catajapyx aquilonaris. The sequence continues at coordinate 47,088 of KZ538525.1, forward strand.
GAAAATAACCAGTGCACTAAGACTGTTGTCCAGCATAGCTTTTCATCTCACCTAGAGGATGCACCTGGTAAGTCTGTGCTGATGTTGAGCACTGCTACCGATCAGCACGATTTTTTCTCACTAATTTATATTATTACTTTTTCAACAAAAAAAACTATTTTGCATTCTTTACTAATGCTGGAGGAAGTGAATGTTACGAAACCGTTATATTTTTAAATTGACAGTAATCTGTAAGAATGTTTTAATAATTATAAAATTAGCACGTTCTCTCTTTATTTTATTTTTACTTCGCATGTTTCCTGCTTTTTTGTTTCGTTTCTGCCCTTGAGTATCTGAAGACTTAAAAGGCATCCCGGTTCTGGAATCGTGTTGGAAACTACCGTCGCTATCACATGAAGCCATGGGTAAGGAAAAAATATTAGTTACTTAAAAATCTTCATCTGTCTATACTATTTTAACTGGAAACCAAATAACTGTGTCAATATACGAGAAACAAAAGTTTAAATTTCAATATTTACATTTTTCATTTTGTCTATTCCGGTAATAATGTCTTAGCAACATTCACAGTTCACTGTAAACCACATCATGTACGCTTAATAATGTTTATGTCAGTCCCTGAAAAAAATAAGACCAATTATTCCCACAACCTGTCCTTCCTTACAAAGCAGTAAGTCCGGATGAAATGTGTGTAAATCACATTTTTCTTTCATATGCCAAAAAATGTGTTTCAATACATGAAATTGAAACACACTTAATTTTCCTGCAACACTCATCTACAGGTGGGCCAGAATTTCACTAAATCGACGAATCATATATCAAAAGCCAGACCTCCTTCCCAAAGAGAGTGGCCATTCGAAAGGGATTTGCAAATTTTTTTGAAAAAATAAATTAATACCAAAAAGTACCCCGACAACAGATATGATTTTATATGGAAAAAAAAAAACATTTCGCGGGGCGGCGGCGGGTTTTTAACATATTTTTATTCTCTTCCCGGACAACCCCCCACAAAACCTCCCTTCCAGACTTAAGAATGTGCGCTGGCAAGACCTGCTGCTCTCAACTGTCCACCAATTCCTCCGTGTGTACAGGTAAGGCACACGAGTAACAGGGTCTTCTAAGCGATATATCCTACAGGTCTGACCCTCAAAAAAAAAAATTCCGTGGAGCTGTAGGATTTTTTGAAGAAAAAAAAAGCCCTCCAAACCTCCCCTATCCTTAAACTCGGTCAATAATTATTTTAAAAAATTAAAAAGAAATCCTTACTATCCAACTTTCACCTTCGGGTCACTCGAGTGTGAGCAGCATGTGGCATTGGCGCACTTATTGTCATTTACTCTACTGTTCAAACTATCAAAACCCTCTGGTTTTTTCACACACTCTTCACATCCTCTGGATCCAACTCCTCTAAACCTTTAATTTTTCACCTTGTTTACTTATAATATTATATAACAATTATAATATTATATATATCTTCCAAAATAAATAAAATAAGAGGAACCTATGGAATCTTCCTTGGCTTGCCGCTCATGTAGTTACTGCTTCTTGGCTATCCTTAACTATCCACCTCCTTGAAAATATACTATCAGTTATTTTTTTTTTAAAAAAAATTAAAAACTATATATTCCCCCTTCAATCACTGCAAGATAAATGCTGTGATTTTTCTATTCTCTCCAGTGTATATAGCAAAATATACAGTGTATAGCATAGTGACATTAGAAGCATGACAGTAGAACAACAAGCAACACATAAACTGTTGTGAGTAGTTTAGTTATCGATGTCACGTTTTTATGAGGGATACAGTATGTACGGATGCACACTAGTGACATACCGGTACGACAAAAATGTGAAAACATAGACAGATTTTTTTTTGAGGGTATCATTTGTGTTGAATTCAATACACACATGCACGTACTGGAATCGGTGACCAGTTCGTTCCCTTGTGTTGTAATATTTTATTATTTAATCCAAATATATTTTTACTTATTTATACGTGTGCATCCGTAACTTACAAGCCCTCTGGTCGCGCTTAGATGAAAAAAAATTATATATACATAAAACGCATTGCGAATCCACAGAACATGTTAGTTACAACACTGCCCACATTCATTTTATTTTTTGAGATTTTCTGTTGGCATGCCGTAAGTGGCACCGCATGACCGTTTTTTGGAGAGAGAGAAAATATATTGAAAGTTTTTCAGTAGAAATAGGTATTGTCTCCCTTAACACAAGCTTGTCATGCAACACAACACCGTGACTTTCGATAATTCGTAAAAAGAAAAATTATTGTGCGAGTTCAAATTGCAATTATTTTTTTTTGGAAAAAAATGCGCGGTAATTCATTGGGAGGGATGATTTTCAGTTGTTGTCAAATTCACATTGCGGTATATTTATTAGATACATAACAGTTTAGGCAACATAGCTAGACGATGGCTAACAAAATAATTAATGGGCTTCACCAAGTTTTACAAACAAAAAAAAAGTTTTATCTGTGAGATCCCCAATGCAGCAGGTGAAAATGTAAGTATAGGAAAGCATTGAAATTAACATTAACAGTGCTAATATGTCGCAATTGGTGCTTACAATCCGTCTCTATTTATTTAAAAAAAATACAAAAAATAAAAAAGAACCAATCGCAGGTTCAGGATATGAGCGATTGATTGGTCATAAACTGTAATGATTCCCGTCTTCTTCTTTTTCTTTGTTTTCCAGCACGCAAACAGGAGATTATAAAAATAACAGAACAACTCATTGATGCCATCAACACCGGCGATTTCGAAGCTTACACGTGAGTACAGGCCCCTTTCCAGTGATTAATAGTTGAGTCGAGAACATGATGCAGTCTCATCCAGTGTTGCCATTAATTCAACATTCAGTAATTATTACATCAAAACGGCAACACCTCTTGAACCATCTGATGTTTTAGACTAAACTATAGCTTAGAAAGCTTGGTTAACAAAAGTGAGTTAATATCAAGAATCAAGCGATATGTTTTTGTTACTTCTCACTGCAGGAAAATATGTGACCCTCACATGACTGCCTTTGAACCTGAGGCCCTAGGTAATTTAGTGGAAGGGATGGATTTCCACAAGTTTTACTTTGATCATGGTAACTATGTCTTCAGCACTTTTTATTTCTTTCTCCTTGTTTTTCTTTTTCCGATTTTTTTTGGATATATAACTTTATCCCTTTCCCCCCTTTTTTTAAAAAAACTATCTAAATATTGTACCGCTTTGTTCGTATGTCATGTTGCATGTTGATGACTTTTTTAAAACGTGTGTAAACTTCCCTCCTTTTTAAATGTCTAATTATGTTTTTTCCCAGTTTGTTGGTTTTTTTTCTATGCTCATACGTTCGTGTGTTTTTTTAAAGAATGCAATAAAAATAACTAGCGTTCTTGGTGGATGTTCAAATATTACTTACGGTATGTGTTCATGATGAGAAACATGGTAAATGTGCTAATATTTGACCTTCCTCCTAGAGTTCAATAATTTTTTGACTGTTTCTTGTGTCCTTTTTGCTGCACATGTGTTATGGTATGCATGATTTTTTTTTTAAACATATCCAATTTTTCTGCACTTTGTTCAGGATTGTATTGCACTTTGTTTGTCTCTTTCTGGACATAACGCTTCTTTTTGTCTCCACAAAATCTGTGTGTACACAGCATGTACAGGGTGTTTCTTAAATATGTGGTCCTATAATATGAGTAAAATGTATAAGTGACACAGTAGGAATTTTCCAAAAATTTATCTATTTATTTCCTGCTGTGTCATACACATTTTGGTATGTCCCAACCATTGTTGTCAGCTTTCTTCTTTAATGTTGTTTAGCTGTGATTTTATTCTCTCTCTCTCTCTTTTTCTCAAAACTTCCTCTGTCTCTCTCTTTCTCTGCTTTCGTAACACTTGGTAGAGGTTCCGATGTCTGAACTCTTTTTGTTTCTCTTCGGTTTGTCTATCTTTCAGTGTTAGGGAAGAATTGTAAGGCAATCAATACCACCATACTGAATCCTCACGTCCACCTGATGGGCGACGATGCCGCTTGCATTGCCTACGTGCGACTTACACAGTATGTGGATAAGTAAGTAGTTGTGCCTGCCCTTCTCTGTCAGAGGATCTGTGTATACATTTATTATTGCACGTGTGAATATGAACCACAAACAAGTAGTAGGCAGCTCTTCCTCAAAGAGTCGCCAATTGTTGCAAAGTTGGGAATGCACTGCATGTTTGCTTACATAGTGTGTAGGTAGCCATAGACTAAAATATGTACTAAAATGTACCGAAATTGGCGGCCATGACACTTTAGGTCAAATTTGAAATTGGCGCGCCTTTCCCCCAAACTGTCATGGCCGCCTGTTTATGGCTGATTTGTCTACTTGTTGTTTAATTGTTGTTCACTTGATTGTCTAATTGGTTTTTCCCCCGGTTTTTCAGGCAAGGACAAGCGCACACACAGCAGACGGAAGAGACTCGGGTGTGGCACAAGAGGGATGGCAAGTGGCAAAGTGTGCACTTTCACCGCTCAGGTTGCCCTTCTTTCCCTTTCTCCTTTACCCACAAGTAACATCAACCCGCCCAAGTACAGCCCCTACGATTTATTTAAAACTATTTCCCTTCCCCCTCCTACTACCCCGTTCCTTAAAAATAGATGAGAGAAAGAAAGAAAGAAAAAAAAGCAGCTAACTTAACCCCCCTCTCGAAACACGCCCCCTTGTATTGTATTCTGCACAGCCAACATTGCCATAAGTTTTTTGCATACGGTTCAAAAGGGGGGGGCCCCTGATGTTGCTGGTTTATAATTTTTAAATGGTTGGTTAAATATGTTTCTTTTAATTATTATTTATTTATATATATATAAAGGCAACGTTGGTCATGTTGCCATATTGCCCTTGGCCCCCTGTTGTCCTGACAGTTGGGAAGTGGGTGCCTTGTAGCCCAAAGCATGGATTTTCAAATGAGAGAAAAAAAATATGATGTGTATGTATATCCTACCCCCCCTCTCCCTGATGATTCACCAAAAATCGCCATGCAGTCACCGTGTTATATAGCCATTATTAATATTAGCTGGAAATGGAAAAAAAAAGATGAAAAGAAAAAAACAGTTTTTTTAGGTGTTCTCTTTCTGCAAATGGGCAGTAACATACATGATTTTAAAGGATATTCCTGATAAATGCCTCAGTGTGGGCGGCCTTTGATTATTCCTCTAATTTTTTTTAGTGGGTGGCTTTTCTGGGGTTTAAAAAAATATAAAAAATAAAAATCAGTATTTCCACGCGGCATGTGGCTTTGTTGGAAGAGCTGACATATAAACTTATCTGTTGATATTAAACAGTGGGGAATGAAAGAAGGAGACGATGGCAAAAATGGGTGATTCTTTTTTTAAAAGAATAATGAGAGAGGAAATGTTTTTTTGGTGAAATTCACCAAAAAAAAAGTGGATATTTATTAATTTATCAAGACCGTTGTTTTTGTTCCCCCCCTCCCAACGATGGATTTGGCATATTTGTCCAGTAGTTTCTCGATGTGTGTACAAAATATATATATGCTAGGCAGCATAGGGCTGGCTGTTCCGGTTTAAAAAAAAACAAACAAAGTATATATAGTTATGAGATTTGAAAAAAAAACTAACCTTAGTAGAAGAAGCAAAAAGACACAAAAAATTGTGGCTGAATGTTTCGTCNCCCCCCCCCCCCCCTCCAATTTTTTCCTTCAAATCCTCCCTGACCCCCCCTCCCAGTTTCTAAATTTTTACTCATGTACAGTTGCTGCATTAAAATAACGTCCTTCTACTCTACGATTTTGTAGAAACTTGGAGCAAAACAAGAGAGCTAACTCAAACCCTTGTTTTTTATATTATATATTATATAAATATAAAAGAAAGACAAAGGGTTTTTTCTTCTTTTTTTTTGCAACAGCCAGCCCTTTCTAACGCTGGAAGTTCACTGTTGCTGAACCGTGAACTGACAGAAAAACTTTTGTTGGGACTATTACACATTTAAAGGGAAAAATAATAATAACTGCGTACCGTATGAAAAAAACTATTGTAATCAATATTAACCAGGCCTTTAGCATAATGGTCATTTCTTAAATAAATAAACCTTTGGCAACAAGTGACGTCAGATTGTGAATATCATTAGAGCAAACTTGCTGAAGGTCTGGTTTCAAAGTATCCAATTATTGCGCATGCAAAGTCTCATTGTTGCCTGTGGAAGAGGCGAAAAAAAAAAAGTTCAATGTTCTGGTACAATATTGTTCCTCGGTTTTTTCGGGAGTTTTCAGACCCCTCCCTCCCCAAGCATGAAACAAACAATTTTTAAAAAATCAACCAAACATAAAAAACTTATTACATAACTAAATTTGCTCCGGTTTTTCGTCATTATGCTCTTGTTGTTATTGTCTCAGCTTTGTACAAATAATAAATATTAATAATAATAAAAACGGTAGGGTCTGGTTACATATGCACGAGGATTGACATTATCATTGATGTTCTGGATTATATATATATTGAAAGATTAAAAAGAAAGAAAAGAAATACTTGGAACAAACAAAACAGTTGTTGACATATACATTGCTTTGTGAAGGTTCTTTTATCTCCAAGAGCCCGTTAGTGTTTATAACAAAAAAAAGCTATTTTATATTCATATAGAATTACTTACTTTGTAACCGCAATTTAAAAGAAAAGTAGGTTACTTATTAACAATTGGGGAAATGGGTATAAAAAAAGAACAGGCAGCAGTGTTATCTCAAGGACTTGGGGGCTTTTAAGGTTACGATTTTTCAGACTGATCTTTTTCTCGCTAATTATTGAAGAAAAAAAACATACTTATTATTATTATTATTAAACTTATTATTATTTGTTCTTGTTGGTACTATCGTAACCAGCGATCTGGAGTCATTAGCGTGGAAAAAATATTTGGCAACAATAGTTTTTTGTTGCCAGTTTTCCACACTAGAGATCCCAGCCCGTTGATTGTGGCTAAATATTTAAGTATTATTATTATTTTTAAATAGATGAGTTGTTTAACAACGAAATTTTAGCAAAACCACCTTATGGTATGGCCACTTAATTGTTGGAGAAAAAAAAAGGTGAACGTGTTTTTTCCGCCATGGTTATTTTGCACAAAAAAAAATAACATCAGCTTTTATGCCAATGTTAAACTACCAGGTGCTAGTGCAAGTTACATTATTACATTCTCAAACTGTACATAATTACGTATCACATGCCATTTTACGCAATTTTTAATTTTTTTTTCCCCCCTCGACTTTTTTTTTTTTTAGTGATTCTCGACGGAACATCACTGTCGATATTTTAGTGTCCAATCCTATGTCCATAAATTGTGTGTGGTTTTTTTTGGTTTGTTTAAATGTGTGTATGTGTGGGAATGTGTGAGAACGAAAGAGAGCAAATTTTCACATCAGAAAGTATTGGTTTGAGCCAGTTATATTATTAACCAAACAGTGGGAGTGTACTATTTTCTAACAATGAACGATCTTTTTTGTAACACCCTGCATTTACAAAAAAAAGAGAGAGAGAGAGAATATTAAGCAGTTCCACTTCACCTTGTACTGTACCCATTCCCGGTTGATGCTAAGGGCATGATGGCTCTTTTTTTGTCTTCTTAAAAAGAAAGTAAAGATAATTTAAATAATAATGAGGTGAGGTAGAGAAGCCTTTTGTGGCTTCGTTTTAGCAAGTCCGATCTTAACAATATACTTAAAATCCCAATTACCTTTCGAAAACTATACACACACATAACAAAAAAATGTACTTAAGTCATGAACTGAGAACAATTTAATCAAATCACGTGTATGATACATTCGATTAGTAATCGTAAATAAGAAGCTACATGCACCCAACTGTTATACTGAGTGAATGAATGTACCCACCACTGGTAGTGAAGAAGAAGAAGAAAAAAAAAATTAAGCAGAATATTTTATTTATTTAGTTAAATTTTTTTCTGTTTCCTATCACTAATTTTGACACAGCCCCGTTTTATAGCCCACCTTTTTCTACTTATACCTTGCTACTGAGGCTTTGTACACAGACGATTAAAATAATTAAAACAGAAATATAATGATAAATCTAGAAAAAAGGCGCACCTCGCCAGTAGTGGTATAAATGGTCAACTAAAAAATAAAATAAAATAAGGGCGGTTTTTTTGGTCCTAAGTGTTATCCAACTGTTGTGCCATAATTAATTATGATGTGCTTTACGAAATGCAGGGGGCTGAGCATGTAATTGCTCACGAAGAGATACACCATACACAAAAAAGGAGACGAAAAAAATAATACCATTTAGCGCCAATGTCACACACACACATACCCTTTTTTTCTCTTTTTTGGTACACATGCTCTGTTGGTGTTGGAAACCGATTGTTGTACCCAAAAATGTGAAAAGGGAAGAAAAAAAAACGATGAGCATATCCATAGTGGGCCCAAAAAGAAACAAAATATTAACCCCCTTGGAAGTGAGTGCTTGGAATTTAAAAAAAAGGGGGTTGTTCAAGTGTGACGTAACGCTTATCATTCAGATTTCAAATAATGTGAAGTAATCGCCATTTTTTTCCAACTGGTTTTTTTTTGTGTGTGTGCAGGCTTTTAATACGCACATGTGTTACTATATCTGCGATAAAGGTCACGGTGTAAAATGGCGTGTAATCGTTTTTAAGGGATTTAAAAAATAAATACAAAGTGTGTGATGTGCAAGCATAACTTATGGCTGTGCTGTTATGAAGCGATACGTAATACTTGAGCAGTCTGCAAAAGATTTTGAAAAAAAAAGAGAGAGCTCGAGTCGTACGTTTGCAGTTTTTTGAATATTTGTAATGTAGCCTGATATTTTGCGCCAGCAGTTTTAATGATATTTTTTATTACAACTGGTAAAAAAAAAGTATGAAAATGGGGATACTTTGTGCCCTGTGTGGGGGTTACTGTGACACTAGGGACTATCACAGAGCCATCTAGTTAGTAAGAGATACTTGCCATTTGCTAGCTAGATGGAACTGGATGAATCCTTCAGAACCCCCTTCCAGATCTGAAGCATCCCCAAATTGTTTTGCCCTCTATTCTGAAGCTTCCATATTATAAACCACCCCCCCAAAAAAACTGTCTCCCATTTTCTTGGTTCTTTATATATTTAACAGAAAAACGAAGTCACTTATTCCTCTATCCAACTGTAATATTTATTTTTTTTTGATGGGGGAGGGAGGGGTGGGGGAAAAGGGGGGTGAATTCAGACGCATGGCACTTTTTTTGAAGAAAAAAACAAATATATATTATCCACTTTAAATAAATAAAAAAGTGAGAGTTGATCCCTCACTGGACATCAACATTTAAAGAAAACAAACTTCAGTGATAATTCTAGTCATTTCTGTAACCATTGCGTTCCCGCGTTTCATAATTGGACATTTGCAATATTGTTATTATTAATTATTATTTTTTTGAGACCGACTTTATCATTCGTGTTCTCAGTGGCTCGTGTTCTGAGCTTTTAAGGGTACATTTTAATTATTATTATTTTTAACTTAAAAGGATGGGTAAATCTCATGCCTTAGAAAGCTCAGTTGTGTGAGACTTTGACAAAAAAAATTACATTACAGTCAAAAAAAAAAAAAGCAGGTGTGTATGTGTGTGCGCTCGCGATGGTGCGCATGCGTGAATGTTTTTATCAATATTACAATGTGCAAGTTTTCTTAGCCCTTTTTATGTTTCGATTTTTTATTGTATGTATATGAGGACGTTAATTATTTTTTTTTTCTCTCCTCTCTTTGAACTATGTATCTTATACTCTTAATACTACGTTAATAAGTTGATGGCTACCAAAAAAGAAAATCGTGATGATGGATTTATCTTACTGGAAACGTGGACTTATTCGGGACGAATGGACGATTTTATGAGAGAGAAAATGAGTTTAAAAAAAATACAACCTCAAACGGACCTAGGGGATGAAAAAAAAATTCATTTAAGGAAAATAAAAATAAAAATAAAAATAAACAAGTATACCGCTAGACGCATCTTATCCAGTGTATTGTCTGAACACTAGAATTTCTCTGGCAGATACCTACAAAATGTCACTGATGTAAATCAATTTAGTGTATCTGAATTCATGTCACTTGCATCATGAACTGTTTCCAGTTTACCACTTGCTGTGTATTTGTGTGTTTGAGCTGACAATATACTCCTGTTCTTCAAGTGTCTTTGTTATTCCTGAGTTGACATTTCATTGATATTGTTTGTGGCGTGCTGACAGTAACAATTAGTGACATTATTCACTGATATAGCAAATGCAGAGTGTACATCCTCAAAATAATTATGACAATTTTAGTAACATCACCGTTGAATCACGTCTCTTGACGTGGCATCATCTGATTACGAAACTGCAATCTGACCTATCCGTATCAGCTTGAGAGAAAAAAAAGGGCAGCCCTCTGGAGAAAATAGGAACTTTTCGACTAGAGAGATCTAGGATCAAGGGTCTGCACTATCTCAGCACTTTATCTATAGGGAGCTCCCTGAAGGCCAAAGTCCTGAGGACACTACACACACACACACATACTGGAGAAATTTATAAAAGAGTTGGCGTGTGCGATTAGTACTGGCCTGTGGGGGGTCAACTCCTGGTCACTTGAGTCGTTTGCTTCGTTCAGGATTCTTTGTGGTAACAGTCATGGATTGGAAGTGGACAGTGTCATTCCTCTTCTTCGCTGTATTTGGTAAGCTTTTTTTTTTTTGGAAGATGTTTTTTTGGTGAAAGCGTGTGTTAGGTTGAATGAAACGTTTTGCATGTTCAGAAAATGTGATAACTTTAAAACGTGCCAGATTTTTGCAATGGATGTGTTTTCGCGTCCAGAAATAGTCTGGAAAGCATTTAACGTTGCACAGTTGCGTCAGCCTGATAATACTCCAAAGGTCGTGGAAAAAAAAGCTTATTACCCAATTTACTCAGTGTCAGAAATATTAATTTAAAGACGACAAAATTAATGTGCTCCTTCAGAAGCAAAAAAAAAACAGATCAAACTCCAAAGGTTGTGTATAAAAGCTTATTAGCCAGTTGCCTCAGTGTCAGAAATATTAATTGAAAGGCGACAAAATTAATGTGCTCCTTCAGAAGCAAATAATGATTACAAGAAGGCAATGAACTGCAATGTGTCAACGTACCTGTTGTTTGATTAGTAAGAGGTCATGTCCTGTTTATCAGTGGGCACGTAATGACCGTAATAGTTGTTAAACGATTACAAAAATCAAAGAGTGTTCGATTTAACAATGTTAGACATGGTAATACACTATGTATAACTAATTAAAAATTGAGATATCTATCATTATGGGTTGAAAATTTTAAAGTTAATATCACGACTGCAACAAATCAAAATTTTGACCCAATTTTTTCGCCATGATAGATTGTGTGACTTGAAATTATTTCAAGGCTTGTTACATTTTTCTGCATGCTCCACAAACATTAGCTGCAAAAAAAAATAATCAGTTATTTCACACACGTGCCGTGAAAAATCCGCCCTCAAATTAAACACAACATCTCCGAACTAAATGCCAAGGAAACATGTCCATTTAATTAGTGACGCCAGCTAGTAAATTCCACTTCATTTTCTTTCCCCCCTTCGACTCGTCTTAGGTTCACTTTGCCATCAAGCTCCAGGTGAGTTTATAACAATTAAATTATTGCAATAATAATAAAAATGCATGCGCATGGACTTCACATAAAACATTTATAAGTACTTGCCATTAAAGATGAATTAGTAGCAGATAGGTACAGGGTGAATCAAAACAATTTTTGCTAGATATTTTGTCTGGATTCTCTTGCGGAATATTTTGTCGAAGTGAAACTAATTTTGCAATCATTTTTTTAAATGTACTGTTCGAGACATTATAGAGAGTGACCGAAGAATGTGGCAACCGAGCCATCAATTACCACACACAGTACGAGATAGTACCGTATGAGGAACTCTGCTCAAGACCAAAGAGCTATTTTTATCCTCGCCAGCAAATTGCCTCAATACCATATAGGAAAAACGATAGCACTTTGTTACATGACCTTCGTTAGTCGAGGGAATGAAATATTGATTCACTAATGATATACATTGTGAAGAGTATCCAGAGTTCAATGTTGCGTAGCTTCTTTTTTTTTTTTTTGCATGTAAACAACTTAACGGGAGATGGTGTGTTGAGCACGTTACGACTTCATGTTTTAAAAAGATTTGCATCAGCCATCAGCAGCATCGGTAGCACTTTCGAACACGTATGAGGCAATAGCACATATCCTGCAAGACCAGTTACAAAACGAAAGCAAAGTCTTGAAGGAAAAAATAAATAAATAAATTCAGATCTCAATTGGCGATTTTTTTTCTCACCAAGCTGCTTATCATTATGCATTTTAAAATCAAAATATTATAGCTACTAATATTATGTTGCTTTTCAACTGCTCATGTTTTAGGCGGAAAAAAATCTGAATAAATTCAGAGCCCCAATTTTTTTGCCAATATGCTTTTAGCTGCAAATAGATTAGTTTATCTGTTTCACAACTTCTGAAAACATTATCAAAAAAAATCGTTCCCATCAGCAAAATTGTGAACAGCTCGTATGATTTTGAGACATATTTTTGGCACAAATTTTTTTGCGGATTTTTAGTCACACTGTGGTCACCTGCGCTATTATGTGGGCAAAGGATGTGGGACAAATTGCGATCCGTCACGCCCTACTCGCATGAAAAGAACCGAAACATACTTGGGGGGGGGGGGGGGGGGGGGGGGGGTGGAATACCACCATTNCCCCTTGCACAGCTCAAGCTAACGGGGTTTGTGTTTTGGAAAAAAGAGTCTCGAGGTATGGGATAACGGTACGAGAGACTCTGAGTGTAGAAGAAGCGGACGGTAATAGCAATGGTCCAATGCCCTGGACTCCAGTGTGAGTGTATGCGCCTGAACTAGGAGGAAGGTGATTGCTTCTTGGAATTAACTGTGAAGGCCAGTTGGTCACTTGCTGTAGGTCAGGATTTTGTGCTTCTGTTTGTCCGGACAGTGTTGCCTAAGTGGTTACGACTTCCGCTGCAATATTTGGGATTCCCCCTCACAAATTCCAGAGACCAGTAAGGAATTTTCCATTTGAGAAGACGAGTGACCTTCCTTCATGTTTGCTAGGTAATCGACCTTCCTCCTGACCTTGACAAGCAGGTAAAAGTTAGGGGGGGAACCCTCAGCACAAGAGATTACATTTCCCTAGCCCTGCCCCTCATGCAGACAGTCAGTGTGTGAGGAGCTGGTGTGTGTCAGTGTGTGGTGAGAAACCGCAGCATGTGGACAGTGCTTTTGGTGACACTGCTGGTGGTGCGGTGTGACTCTTTTGTGCTTTTGTCACACGCAGCCAGCACCAGGACCTATGAGTTGGGTACTTCCTATTCGTACGAGTATGTGACTGAAGTTCTGCTCAACGAGGTGACAGGACAACAACCGGCGTCTACTGTCGGATACCAGGTGTCGGCGGATGTACAGGTCACACCGGTATGGCAGAACGAAGCCGAAAAACTTATGCAAATCAAGGTACGTTCCGTATGACTTCCAAGTTTTATCTGGTGTCGAACTTTGGTCCCGGAGACGAAGGTCCGTTCGCACGTAGATAAAAAGGAAGTGACTTTGGTCCGTTGCACATGGTTAGTGATAAACCTCTACACGTTTTAGCACTAACCACAAGTCGCCAAAAGTAAAATTTGTCGTTAATACCTGCTTATACAATCAGATCATATATGAAGGACGTGGTTGTTGCGTAATTGCTACATGAAATAAAATAATGAGAGTATAGGAAGTAACGAAACTGGTTATATTACGCAATAATCGAGCAAAACACAAATTGTGTCCTTCATATCTTCCGCATTACTTCAACAAAATGATCTGAAAATATTGAGCAATTTGGATCTTGTACAGTGCGAAATTAGTATTTGCGTACAATCATGCATGTAAATAATGTGCACATTGCAGTTTGTAAGCACAAAGCAATGCTGACTTGACCATCTGACTGGGCAAGGTCACACGAGTTGAATTATTGAATGAATCAAGAATGATTGTTCTCAATTGGTGCGTCCCCCAGTCCTCGGTGTTAATGCACTTTTGTCACACTTGGTGTGCATCACTTTCTACTGACCATATTTTTCAAAAAAAAATATTTGAGACAAATTTGCTCAAGTTTCTTCTCCATAAATTGATTTGTGAAAGGTTCAAATAATTGCTGAAAATTTCTGGGAGTGTTGTACAGTACATTCAGGCAACGTCGCAGAGACATTCAAAATATAGGTAAAGGCAGCGCAAAACAACCGCTCAGCCGAATAATGCGGTGACCTTGACCCTTGAAGGAAGCTTCTCTAGCGGAAAAAAGAGCCCAAGAGTGACGGTCAAAAGAAGAATGTATGTTGAAACGAGGCCATGGTCACTCCATTTATCTGAAAAACATTTTTTCAAAAAATAAATAAATAAATAAATAAATTTTCTGTCAAGGGTGAGAATTATTTAAATGCATGGTAATCACTTCCTTTCACTTATGCAGAGTCACCCAAACTCGTTTAGCACCTTATAACATGTACGGTTGTTTTTCCAGTCGCTGGTTTAATACCAAGTGAGTGTGAATTATTCTCGTTAACATTAAGCATAAATAATAATGACTACATGTTATGTCTTTAAATTTTGAGTAGTTCCCGCATTGCGCGCGGCGGCCATCTTGGAATCGGAAATTTCCGATTCCAAGATGGCCGTCGCGCGCAATTGGAACTTGTTAATCTGCAATTAATTGCTATTAAATTTAATTGAAATTGACATTATTTTTGCACACACTTTTCACTTTGCTAAAATTCAGCAAAAAATTTTTCTTTCTCAGCTTGTTTCGCCTAAGCTTCACATAAGGTCTCGCAAGGCCCCGTCGCCAGAGGGCTTCCTGAGTCACAGCTCCCGATTGGACAGCTCCGAGAATGACCCCGTTTACGTCATCTGGAATTCCGGGAGGGTCAGCGGCCTGCTTGTCTCCAAAGGAGAGTCCGAGTCGCTGCTCAATCTCAAGAGAGGTGTGGCTGGAATATTCCAGGTAATTGTCTCATATATAGAATTGGCTTGAGTTCGGTTTTGTCCGGGGTGAGTCATCATCTAGGTGCATGTAGTGTGGCAGTAGTGTGCAGATGCGCCATCTATGTGAGGGGTATGGTACTACCTGAACAGTCTCGGGCAGTGTTGCCAATTGTTAGCAAAAGGTTCGATATAAGTGAATTTTTTACGAGCTCAACCGAATGCGCACCCACACTCGCGCAAGTCCATGGTTCCGACAACAATGTTGCCAGAGTTACTCATCGTGAGCCAAATTACACATTGGTAGCCTCCAAAGAGTTCTGCTATACATGCAGTAGCCTACATACTTGTAATATGAGAACTCTTTGGTAGTGTGTAAGCCAGCTTCTAAGAGTCTTGCAATTTGGCAACGTCGCAAAAGCCGGCCATATTGTAACCCCCTCAAGTGTAGTGTTGGAAAGAATTTGAGCGAGCTGTATTGTGATCATTTAAAAAATATGTAACCTAAAACCTAATATGACTTTGTTGTTGACCAGTTTCAGGACAGGAGTTCGGAGGTGGAGGAATCGGGAGTTACTGGAGTGTGTCGAGTGACGTACAGGACCAACGACGGAAGACATGTGACCAAGGAGGTCAACCAGTGCCAAAATGCTGAGCAGCTAGTTTCATATACGCATAACAACCCGGTATAAATTCTGACGTTTACATATTTTTAAAAAATATATAAATTAATATAAATAATGAATATTTGACCCCTCAGGTTTTGGGATCAAGTGTGGAGTCTACGTACAAGTCTGAGTACTCGTTGTCAAGGGAGGAGAGTGTGATTGCAAAGGCGGAAGTGGAAGAGACCCATGTTGTTCGAGTATCGATGAAGAAAGACTCGGGCAATCTGGTCAGTTCACGCCAATCAATAAAACTGACAGGTAATACATCTTTTACAATTTGGGGGGGGGGGGGGATTTGTATTCTGGTAATAAATCAACAATCACAAAATAATTGCAGGTACGAGTACATCGAAGGAGAAGCTGCAGGCCAGTACACTGACCGCAGCAGTACAGGAGTTGTCAAAAAAATATAAGGTCGAGTTGGTCCAAGTGACGTTAGAAAGTTCGCCAGAAACTCACACGTGCACTGAAAATTGTAAAAATGTAAGTACAGCAGAGCATGATGTGATAAAGAGACGTGTTTTCTCTTGCTCTGTTGATGCCACGATTTTGATCAAAATTTCATTTTTCCAGTTTGCTAATCTAGTCGAAGAACTGAAGGACGTTCTGCTGGCCAAACACATGGCGACTGTCAAAATGGCCTCAGCTCATGCCAAGCTGGTCCAGAAGCTAAGGACCACCCCTAAAAGTGCGATAGTGGAAGTTCTGAAGAGCAAGAAGTACAAGAAGCAGCTGTAAGTACTCCTGGCGATGAAACTAACTGACAAAATATTGGTTAATAACAATGATTCCCTATAAGCCCACAGATACTCGACGCCATCGCAACCGCGCAGACTGTCGATTCACACAATGCTGTCAAGGAAATACTGGACTTCAAGAAAGCAGAGAACATAGAACTACCTGAGCGTTATCTTCTTGCGCTGTCGTTAGCGTCACATCCGCCTGAGGAGGTCGTTAGAGGTACGGCAACAATGGATAAGTTTGAATCAAATGAATTGATGGGATCAAAAATTTCAGATTTGATGGAAATTAGCAAGAAGAAGATATCGAACCAGAAGCTGAAGGAAACATTGGTGTTGACCCTTGGAGCTTTTGCGAAAACACTCAGCCGCAACTCACCGAAGGTTAGTGTTGTTTACGTACTCCAGACATAACTTGGCTGATGTTTTGACATTTCTGCAGCTAGTGGATGAGATCAAGAATCATCTCTTGACATCCCTGGAGAAGTGTAAGACCGAGCCTTGCAAGCACATGTACCTTCGAGGACTCAAGAACTTGGGAACTCCAGACATCATCCCTACTCTGCTTGAACATATCCGAAAAGGCGAGAGGAAAGTGGCGGTGACTGCGGTCAAAGCGTTGACCTCTGTACCTCCCGAGGCCATAGACGATCAGGTCAAATCGGTCTTGAACCAGGTGTACCATCAGCTGACACGTCGATACGATTCAAGCGCCAGGACACTCTCTGTGGACATCCTCCTCAGAAGCAGTCCTTCTAGAGACACGATCCTCAACATCATGAGGGCCTTCAACACAGGAGACAACGCAGAGGTTCAGACCTATGCCTGGCAGAGGATGCTGGAGTTCAGCGAGGTCGACTGCAGACTCCGAGGTTTTATCGAGGAAGGTCTGAAGGACAGGTCAATCAACAACTACGATTCGCTGGCCAGAGGTGGTATGTCGACTGCGTTCTCCAGGTTGTTTGCTGTGACTCCAAGTGGAAACAGCACCTTCAGCTCTTCGACTGAGGTGGAAGCGCTGATGCTCAAGAGGAGCTCATTCGACGTATATCTTCAGGATCCACAGAGCAACTTGCATTTCTTACAGGTCAGTAGTACATAAAACATTTAGGTCTCTCCTTATACAAAGATGTTGTTGCAGTACGCCGTGTTTGCTGGTGGTTTGAATTCATTTGGAGGCGGTTCATCCGAGCTGGAAGTTGAGGAGGAAGAGGCTGAAGACACCACTGCTGGAATGGAGCTGAGTCTGATGGGAGTGCAGATGCGTCCTTATGTATTTTTCAACGGAAACAGTGAGCTGATGGGTCACGTTTGGTCAGGAACTGCCTCCGAGAGAACTACTGCTTTACAGGTAATAATTGTTGGCTATCGCAGATTTAGTCCAGCAGTAATCACATTGGATGAATTATAATTGCAGGGCAACATTCTGATGCAAGATACGAGTCAACGCATTCCACTGCAAAATGGAATCACAGTGGATTGCAATGTGATGGGATCTCTCTCATATGATGTGGCTGGGCAAATTCAGATCAGTCTCTGGAATCGAAATGCGCATTCGCTTGTGGAAAACAGGTAATCATAATCAGCACTTTAGCATAATGCAAAGAATGTTTTGAACATTTTTGTAGAAGAGGTTTTCATGGTTTTGAGATGTGGCAGGTATTAACAGACAGGTTCATTGCAGTGGAGCACTGGTACTTCAATCGGTTATGTCATTGGACACTTCCTTTGTGAGGAGTCAGGTTGAGTCCAACTTGGCAGCAGAGGCGACTCTTCATTTTGTGTCTGACATAGACTTCTACAGTGATATTGTCATCTGCCTGCAGCTAAGTCAGCCCGAATTTTCCATAAGGTAAATTATTTGCCCTTGTTTTCTAATGAGCCTTTATTTATATGCACCTAATTATTGCAAATAATTTACAGGCACAACATACATAAGATAGAGCGGATACCTGGCAGCAAGCACAGACTGCGCAAGTCAAAGTACAAATCCCAGGTGGTTCCAGGAAAGACTTACGCATTCAATTCAAAGAACTCAGAAATGTGCACAAATATGTTCAGCGAATCTGAATAATTAAAAAGGATGCAACCATGGACCATGATGCCGAAAAGAACTACTGTAATTAGACTGATTGTTGAAATTAAATGTGATATACTTGTACACTAGTATTTTTTTAATCATCGCCTGAGTATAGATTTAGTGATGCATATAGTCGCCCATATCCGATATACCACTGTTGACACTTTCCCCCCCAAAAAAGGTGTGAGTAAACCACGGATAATGATAAGGACTGATATACCGGTGGTTTCACGGCAACGTATCTCACCATTCCAAAAGGTGAGACCCACACAAAGGTAGAGACGTCAATTAGGCCCCAGAAATTTCACAAAATGGACGCTGAGATCGAACCCGTTCCATCCGAATCGCGTCGTAAGGAGATTAAGAAATGGGTGAGTTTTTAACCTGCTGATTACAATTTGCAGACTTTTAATGACACTGGGCGTTGTTTCGTTTCCAGCTGAGGTTTGCAGATGGATTCTTCTTTATGGGAGGTGGAATGACGTTGGCGGCCGTTGTCATGTTCGCTATCTTGGGAGGATCACCTATTGCCATTGTGTTTATCGTCCTTGGAGGTAAATCCGTGTCTTTAAAAACAGCATGAGGATTTATTTTTTTCTATTGGATTTAATATTATATGCTCATATAAGGAGTACGTCAGTATGATTTAGAAGAAACCTCATTAAAAGATCTTGCACATGGCAAGTGTTACAAGGCAACAAATGTGACATCTGTTGATGATAACAGCGGAGGTATAGGCAGAATTTCTGATATCACAAACACAAAAGAGGTGTCAAGTTGCCAGTGTAAAAAAAAACTTGTTCTATGAACTGTCATAATAAACTATAGAATAAAATAAGACTGTAGTAGCTCTTCATCTCCCACCCTCTTCTCGCAGGCTTAATGCTAGTTTCGGCTGTGATCCTGTACCTGTGGGCCAGAAACAAACTTCCTCCAGAAGACCGTGAGGCTCCATTCTCCCAGGTGGCCAAGCCCATCAGACGGTCCTTCCGCCGCCTTTCAACCCACCGTCAGCGACAACGACAACGACAGCAGCGAGGTACCGAAGGGACCACAGTGAATCCCACAAGCCCTGGTGTCCTCAACACCAGCAGCACCTGGAGCGACCCTGACCACATCCAGTTCCAACAGAAGCCACCTTCTTACCACTCGGCCATGGCGTACCCTCAGTTTCCTCCGGGTCATCTTAATCCTGCGACACTGACCATGACGACTCCAGCCATGATCGACACCTTGAAGGAAGACAGACGATACATGGACTATCAACATCAGTCAAATTTGCCACCTCCGTCTGGAAACCCTTACATTTAAATCAGGAAAATATCTGCCCCCATGTCTTCTACATGGAGGAAACCGAATCCGTTCCGGAACCGGCCCACTTTTGTACTATGAACATTTTCCGGGTGGTAGTTTTAGTGAGCCTGTACCCTATATTCATTTAGGATCATAAATATATTGTAGAATAAGGTCGCTCACTGGGTGCGGGGGTGGGGAGAGAGCGATGTAGACCTTCCGTCCGACAGCGAACGAATTGATGGTTATTCCTCCCGCCCACCAGAGACGCTGTCTGCACCCACATTGCGCCTGCGCAGAAAGGGAACCAATCGGAAGCGTCGCGGTAACACTACACGCCAAGACCAGAAAAGCACAACCATGCAACATGAATAGGATTTTAATATTATAGATATTGCAACTGGAACTAATAAAGCGTTTCGTATCGTGCAATGTTTTGTGTGTACTCAGACGTCTTCCTATATATTGCAAGGTATTTCCTTATTCGTTGCCATAGCTCCAGCTATCATCCTCAAACACGCTCTAATCAAGTCAATGCCACAGATAATGTCGCAAACCGACCTGGATAGACAGTTGGATATAAACAGAAGGTGCACCAGCCATTTCCCGCTGTTCACACGACCAGCAACAATGCCAGGCAACAATGAGTCCAGCAGTGACACTCAGCCCAGTCCTCCACCGAAGATGTCTCGTCTGAAATTTATTGTAAGTGCACATGTGCTGTATTTGTTAAGCTCGATTCACATGGGTCATTGACCGATTGGTGGATCCAAACGGCAACGACCCAAAGGCAAACGACAGCCCGTGTGAACTAACCAGCCTTTACTATTGCAGCTGAAGGTAGCTGACGTGTTGTTCGTCGCAGGGTGCATTTTCTTCGTGGCCTGCATCGCATTGTACGGCGTGTCGCTCTCCAAAAGGAATTTTCAGTACACCACTGCTGGATCCATCGTGCTTGGAGTTGGAAGTAATATTTATTAACCCATTTAATCCTAATTTTAAAAGTAAAGAGTCACGATATGCTAATATTATACGAAATGGTGCAGTGTCAGAAGTAGAGGAGGTTAACATTATGACAATTAAATCAGTATTATCAGGCATTGTAATGTGGCAATCAGCAAAATAATGCGAAATTCAATAATGTTTAGGCTAATTCCTCTAAATATTATAAATACTGTACAACCATTCTTTGAATAGTTGTATCTCATTGTTGCCGAATTGTTGCTTGCTTTTAACTTGATTATTATTTGTCTGTCCTGAAAGGCCTGGTTTTTAATAATAAAAATAGAAAATACTTGATCAGTTATGTATCGTGAATAATACACGTAATTACAGAGTGGGACATTTTGTTGGTGACACTTCTGTCCTTTGTTCGTGCCAGTACACATTCTTTAATGCAGATAACAATACCTGTGGATACCCAATCATTTTAACACCTACCAGAGTGATTAACACTTCCGCTGTCTTATATCATACAAGGACATTAGGCCTATCAGGAAAGCCATGTTTATTGAGCATGTGAACAAATGATTTCACAATTTCCGCTTCCAGTCTTAATAGTGGTGATTGGCATGGGGCTGTTTGTGTACGTGCAACGCAAGATGCCTGAGGCTCGACATGCACTTCTGCTGACCCGCATGGGTCAATCAATCCGGAGGTCATTCAGGAGGGCGACGGGTGGAGGTCACCAACAACCTCCTCCTATCCAGCAACTCAGCGCTGCCGATCTCCAACCACAACGACCTCGAAGACGACAACAGCAGCAACCGCAACCCTCGCCCCAACCGCCCCCTCCTCAACCCGTGACCTCCATATACCCGCAGGTCCCTGACCCCCAGGGTCAAGGTCACATCTTCATCCGCACCGACCAATCATACGCCTCCTACCAGGTTCCTCCGCCCCCTCGACAGATGGCGACACAGCCCAAACCACAACCACAGCTCCAGTACTATCAACCTCAGCAGGAGTACCAACTCCCGCCTCAGCATCACCAGCAGGAATACCAACCTCAGCAGCAGTACCAACCGCCTCCTCAGCAGCAGGTGTACCAACAGCCGCCTCAACAGCAGGTGTACCAACGGCCGCCTCAACAGCAGCAGTACCAACCTCCTCCCAGCATCGACGCTCGCTTGCAACAGGAGCAGGCAGTGCTGGCTTACCAGCAGCAAGTCAACGCACCGCCTTATAAT
>JYFJ02002041.1:0-64756 GCA_000934665.2 Catajapyx aquilonaris
GATGTCAGTGGTATCGGATGGTATCGATTTTGAACGAAATGCATGCAGTGTTGCCAATGGCGTTGCCTAGGTGCGCGCAACCCGGACACTACCTTTGTCAGGCTCACCATGACAGGTGTAATTTTAGCATATTTTGAGTCATTGACACGAATTTCCTTGTATTTTCCCAGTCTACAGGCTAATTTCCAATTGAGTTTCCCTGTTTTCCCTGACCGCTGGTCCCCCTCCTCCCCCGTGAACACCCCTCTACCGTTCCACCCTCCTGCACCCACATCTTCACATCTTCGGCACATCTTCACATCTTTGGCAGCTAACAGCATAGCTAACAGTGACCTCACAACAGTGGAGGGGGAGAGGAGGGGGGAATGGAACACCGTAAACAAAGCAAACCGAACATTGGCCAAGGTCGGGATGTTGTTTATCAGTGGTGCCAATGCCATGGACCTTCATAAACTAAGTAAAGTAATTTCAGATTTTTTAAACAAGGTCCTTACTGGCAGCACTGTGGGAAGTGTTGGTAAGCAGGATTGGCCTCAATATTCAACACGGAACCCGGATACAGGCTGAGAACGTCAAAATAAAGTGGCAGGGAGAATTAAACCAGTTTCGGATCATCTAATACAGTGCTGGACATATTAGCCGTCGCTGAATCGAGTGAGTGAGTGTGCAGGCAGAAGAGACCCGTCGCTGGGTCGCCCGCGTCACTCACTCGATTTGTAAACAGTGGCAACAATGGAAGAGCTCTCCATGAGCTGATGTCTGAATTGGCCCGCCGGAGAGGGTTGCCAGGTAACGCCGCCGCCGGAAAAAAACATTCAGCGACGGCTAATATGTCCAGCACTGTACAAACACTGCCAATTTCCATGGCTGTTTATAATAAAGGGAAGTACCGGAAGTTATGAGCAGTTAGAGAAAAACCTGGTCGGAAAGTGCGCATATAATTTAGATATTGTGTGAGTGCATTCAGGTAGAGGCAGTAGTGGTTGTGAATTTCTGTTCATACAATAATTGGGTTTTTTTTAAAATCCAAAAGGTATTGGTATGTTGAAGTGGGCAAATGCATATTTCCCAGCCAATGCAAATGTGGGATTTCGGATGGGTCACAGGGTAGGGAATCACAGATATATGAATCCACGGAGGAACGGGTGAGGGTGGGGGATATACATATGATTGGCATCAACACTGGGTATAAGTCCGAAGTGATTGAAAATATGGTGGACACTGTAGGCCGCAGGACTAGAAAAAAGCCAGTGAAGCGAGTGGTTTTGTACGCCTGTGGCGTAGAAAAATGCGAGCGTAGCGAGGGTTTTTCTAGTTTGCTTTAAAATGAAAATTAAGATGATGGAATGTTCATTACCACCTTTTGTGGGCATTTGAAAATTCAAAATTCTAGATATCTGAACCTGCTGCGCATCTCAAGGAACAGACATGAAAATAGTGTGGTACAGCGATGACTCTGGATATGACAGCCTCGGCTTGAAAGGCTCTAGTCCCAGCTTACTTCCATAATATGGCCTGCGTATATGGCTATACAATTTCCAGTCCCTTGAAGTCTGTTATACCCAGAGTCATCCACTAAAAATTACAATAAAACAATGCAATTGATTCTTGAGTCCAGTCTTTCAGTCCGTTGCAACTGTTGGCACCCGCTTTCTCATCCCATCATGCCCAATCTCACCTGGTCCTGCCTTCCTCCTTCTCCACTTCCACCCCCTGATGTCTCCTCCTCCCTGTCTGGATGAGCCTGTCCGCTGTTGCCCTCCTCCTCCTCCCGTGGCTCCTCCTTGACCCTCACGGCACCCGCTTCCCACCTTCTCTTGGCCTCCTCATTGTTGAAGGTGATTACGGCCGGCTCCACTGGCTCCTCCTGGACCTCCACCTTGACCCTGTCCCACCTGGAGTGGGTGAAGCTGTGCGCCATCAGGTCGATCTTCCTCTTGAACACCCTGTTGGGGCATTGGGTACAGGGGAACCTGCCCAGTTTCAGCATCTCCATGGCTGATGGGACGGGTCTCTGGGATCTCTCTCTCTCCTCGGGGCACTCTCCTCTAACTCTGCACCTTTGTCTGGATGTGGAGACCACCTAGTCCCCTCCTCCTGAGACCCCAGAGCAGGCAGCAACAATCCTCCTTCCAACCAGACCTCGACAACACGTCGCAACAATCAACCGGCTTCCTTCCTTTCTCACTCACACAGACAAACTGAATGAAAGACAACCCGATTCAGAGAGTTCCCCTTCCCTCCGCCATGAGTGGTAGTTGTGGCGCCACTGCATGAAATCTTCTCCACCACGCGTGACAGCTGAGGACATCTGACGGGTAAAAAAACGAACCACCCTCCAGAGCCTATTTCAAATGGGATTCTCCATCTCTCACTCACCAAAGTTTCGAGGTCATGCAAAGCCAACATGCCTCCAGGTCACAGGTCAAACTGCTGGATTGGTTCTCTGCAGCTTGGAACCAAAGTATTTTTGCACTGCAGACGCTCAGAATTCAGGAAGTAGATCTGAATCGCCATTGCGGCAATTTCACATTCAGGCGAGCAACAAATCGGCAGGTAATGAGCCACAATAATTGTCAGTTACGGATATATATTTCCTACTATTCGGTTCATTATTTCATTTTCAGGGGCTCCCTCCGGGATCCTTCAGTGGCCTCTCCTCTTGATTGGATTTGCTACGACTTTCAGGTGTGTTAGATACTTCTCGATTCAAATGTTTATTTGTTGTAATAAACTTGTGGAAAATGCACAAATATAACCTCAAGCACACTCTCTTATTAGCAAATAACACGTGAAATATTTGTACTGGTATATACCAAAGCGGTTTACTTGTAAAAGGCATCTCGACCGTCGTGTCACTGGCTGTTTGTTATCTTTGCCCCAAATGCGCCAGGCTTAACAGCCGTAGTTGTAAGCATTGCCAAAGTCGCCGACATCGTCGTCATCGTCATCATCACCTTGATCCGACGATATCGACGTCGAATAGTGATCCGGAGACGAGTACGAGGAGTCCATGGAGCTGAACGAGTTCCTGCTGATGATGTCGTCTTCATCGTCGTCGTCGTCGTCGATGTCGTCGATGTTTTCATAATCCATCATGGTGTCGTTAGTCTCGCAAGTCGACAGCTCCTCTTCCTGCAACAGGAACACAATTAGTTTGTTATCCCCCTTCCAACAATGTCACACTGTCCCTCCCACCGTTATCCCAGTATTGGTCAGGTTGGCACCCGAGAAGTTGCAGTCATCCAACTTGGCCATGGTCAAGGTGGCACCCTCCAGTTTCGCCCGTTGAACCTCACATCCAGTCAAGGAGGACTCGGAAAGATCCGCATCTGCAATACATATACGAGGGGGCGAAAAAGAAATTGTGCAACTCTGCACACGAACGCAAGAACTAACTTCGCATGTCAGCCTCGGTCATATCGGCCTTGAAAAACTCGCAGAATTTCATACGAGCGTTTCTCAAGCAGACTTCGGTCAGCGTGGTTCCTTCCATCTGGCACGAATTCATCATCGCACCTCTCAACGACGCTCCTGCAAAACAACACTACTTGAGACTTTGCACGTAATTAACACAACTTTTTCTCCGTACCTGTGAAATCCGCGAAGGAGAGATCCGCATTCTCCATCCTGCAACGCCTCATGTTGGAATGACGGAAGTTGCAGAGAGACAGGTTGATCCCGGCGAAGTTCAGACCTTCCAGGTTCACTCCGGACATGTCCGCCCCCGAAAGGTCAGCCGAACTGATGCGATGACTCTCCGAGAGAGCCTTGATGACCTCATCACGAGTCATCTTCCGATCTCTGATTATCAGGTGCTCCAGCTCAGGGATCATCGACTCCACCCCATAGAAACGTGCCTCTTCCAGCACGCCTTTGAAAAGTTTCAATATTAATGGGGGTCCTATAGCCAACATTTTTGCAAAACCATGCAAAAAAAATCGGCATTATTTTCAACAAAATTCTGGCGCTTTTTGTTTGAAGAAATACGCATTAGTTTTTGAGATACGATCAATCTAAAATGATGTACTGAGAGGGCAATATGACACCGTATTCGGTGTCATATTGCCCTCTGAGTACGTCACTGTGGCTAAACAGATCGGTACAGAGGCAGGAATGTACCTCGCCTTTGATGGCGACGTGTGGGCGAACGGAATCGAACGACCGCCAAATATAAAGCAGGTGAAGCAGTTTGTTGACGTCACTGCGGTTAGGCAGGAGTGGGAATGCGCCCTTTAGACCACGCCCCCCTTTTCTCCCGCCAATTTGAGAGTGACGAATGACATTTTTGGTGCTGAAAAGTGGCCTAGTGTAATCCAGTGTGAGGCACACAAAATACCTTTTGGATTGAGGTGTTTGTCCAGGCAGACCTGTCCGTGCCTGAGGTAGTTGAGTACCGGCTCGAAGTAACGCGAACTCCTGTCGATCAGGTACGCTCCGTTACGATCAACGTCGCTTGGAGTCATCACAAAGTCGCCGCATCCGTTGTCAGCAAACATCCTTGAATTGATGAAGGGCTCAATAATCTGAACTTTGTTTCAATTGGCACGTACACACTGTACCTGGCCAGCATGCTCTCAGGCTCCTTGCTGGTCAAAGTGTTCCTCGAAGTGGTGAACATCTCGCCTCCTACGTTCAGTGTGATCCACTTCCTATTAATCCCTTTGCTGGCTTCAGACGCTTCCGAGATGAAATCCTCTCCCTCTGACACATACAGCACATCGTCATTCCTGCCAAAAAAACAATTCGGGCCACATCATCTTACATATGGTATATAAAAGGGAAAGTTTGTTTGTTTGTTTGCCCCATACCACCCCGCCCTTCCTTCTCTGCTGCCTCCCCCTCCACTACTTTACCTCCTTCCCNCTTGCAGAGGACAGGGTAGTATAACGCCCTGGTGGACTTTGTCCGCGCAGTGACTCATCACCAACGTGCAGGTACCTTAGCAGGTTGATGGCGCCATCGATTTCGGCTCCTTCCTTCGTGAAGAACCTCTTGGCTCTGATGCCAAGAACAGATCTGGCCACATCCATCAGATTGTTCCAGGACTCGGGCAATTTCACCACCTGCAATTATATTAGTAATTAAATCATTGGTGTACAGTAATTGGCTGCTGTACTGTATATATATACCTTTGCGCCAGATCGGTGTCCATTGCGAACCAGAATTATTCGGTCCATCATACGACGCTTTCGACAATAAACGATGGCCTCCAAACATTGCATAGCCTAGCAACATACATCCTGGGGTTTTATGCATACAAAAGTACATGTAATGAGAGTTGCAGGTCATACAGGATGGAAAATTACTCTTGGTGTTTACACGATCCAGTAGCCATGCCCTGCGCTATATATGGACCAATCATGTGCCACCTTCCATCCTTCCCGACCAATAGGGTCGAACCGGCAACATGTCACGCCCACACTGAGAATCATCAGAACTGTGGTGTTCTTTTTTCGTTCTTCTGCAAGTTCTCCATAGTTCTCCATAGTTCTTCAGTCGACGAGCTAATGTCTCAGAATGGCAGACATATGGGACGTCAGCATTAAGGTGGAGACGCAGGAGGAAGAACAGGAGGGAAGGTATAGTCAGCCGCTTGTATAGTTCCATTCCAAAGGAAATTCTAATGGTTGGTCATTATTTTACAGCAACGAACTAGACTATAAGAAGGTAAGGCAGCCAAAATGAATACTGCACAATTACATGCTCACCGTTGGTTTATATGCCGCTAGTTGTATGAAGAACAGAAGGAAAACGAGGAACGGCAGCAGGCGCAGCTGCTGAGACTTCAAGCGGAGAACAACCGATATCGGGCCAAGACGGCTAGGGCGGAAATGCAGAAAATGCAGGTAACGTGCCGGGCGCCTCATTCGCATTCCGTGTTATCCAGACTACTTACGTACAGCCAGTGGAGGATGATACGCCGAGGAAGAACAAGCGGATTCGGGGTGCCAACTGGTCGCCCGAGGAGCGTACGACCCTTCTGCGGCTTTGCAGCAAACGAGAGCAGGACATTCGGAGCAAGGAGTGCGACGGGGTGACTATCAATAAGAAGAAAGAGGCCTGGGCGTACATATACCGTGGGTTTATATCCGCGCATGGAATAAGTGCGGACCGCAGCATGAAGCGATTGAAGCAGCAGTATTGGCGGCTTAAGGCGGCGGAGAAGGATAAGTATCCTGGAATTGCGGGCATGGTGGAATCGGGTAGTCCGTCGACTGATCACTCGCAGGAAATGACTATGCCGATGGAGACTCTGCCACTCGGTGAATTTTCCATGCCAATTAGCAGCTACTATTCAAACAGCAGTGATGAGGTAAGTGCAACAGGAAGCGGACCAGGCGCAATTTAACAATATTTGCGCTTTCAGGGCGGCATGGAGAGTGATAGCAAGGCGCTAGTACCAGACGTGTCGGCCACTACTACCCAGGAACTGGCAGGGTCAAGTCGACGGTCGACTGAGCTAGTTCTGCCCACCTCATCCGTATCGACTTCCATGCCGCAGCATTCGATACTCTTGGCTCCTCCACTAACGCCGACCTCGGAGCAGCTGACGTCACTGGTAACGTCGCTGCTTCCACCAGTGTCTTCCCCTGATGCTTGCGAGATGCCCGCGAATCAAGAGTCGGAGGATGACAGAGGCAGCAGCAGATGGGTTCATTCTAACCATGTGGCGGCTCTTGAAAAGAAGATGCTGGAGCAAAAGAAGGAGTGCAAAGCGGCACTGCTGGAGCAGGATAAGGAGTACAAGCTGAAAATGCTGGAGCTGGAAATGGAGTACAAGCAGAAGAAATGGCAGCATAAGCTTCAAGTGTCCGACCTCATGATGAAGATGGAACGGGAAAAACACGAGCACAAAATGAGGGTTCTGCAAGCCATGCGTGACTTTATGATGAAAATATGAGTGATCACGTTCGAAGTGATGCGGATTTGTGGAGGTTACAAATAATTTTAGTTTCAATCCTGACTTCAGCGTGCTACGTACAGTTGATAACTGGACAAGAAAGGTGTTGTGAAAGTTGCGTCATGCAGATTGATGTTACATAGGTTTTGGCTGTTTTCATAACATTTTAAGATGTAAATATATGTACAGATTATGAGTTTTTGTACGATAGACTGTCGTTTTATTATGTCAAAAAATATGGGAAGAAAAACAGATAGCGAGACGTCTGTCGCAGGATTATGACGCATCAATCGTAGCAGTTGTCGTTTTTTTCCGTATAATTTCTTACGTAGTACGAAATAAGAGCATGTGCGATGAGTGGTTTTATATTGAAGTGACCTTGCAATGCTTGTCAGCGCTAATTTGGCTGTTGCATGCTGAACCATTCTCCACTCAACCTTGAAGCATTGAGAAGACAACTAGATGCCTTGTGTTAAATTGAATCCACTGTGATAAGATCAGGTTAGGAAAATTGGTGAACCGTTAGAATAATGAAACTGCAGGTCGTAATTCTGAATCTCGGAGCAAATTAATGTAAGTTTTTAAAACATTCAAATGCATCAAGTGTGTGTGGGTTCATTCCAGAGTGGTCAGCTGATGCTGCAAAAAAGTGAAGGGATTTGACCTACTTGGCTGGCAGCATCGGTGGCAGAAGTTTCGTTATAAGGCAAGTTAAAAATATATTGTGTCCAAAGTTGCGCTTATGAACTGATATTCTAATAATTGTTTTATTACTTCCAGAATGAAACGAGTGACATTATTTAAAAACGGAAGCCACGTAAACGGAAAGGTATGAAATACGTATGGCTCGAAGTCCAGAATGCACCAAACCCATTACGTTTAAAAGCGTGTAATTTCACGGCCGCAAAAAAGTAAATTGAAGTCCCCTCTTTTTTGTGTCCCCCTTTGGCCTTGATTTTGATACCGACACAGGTTCAGATGATGGAATGTATTGTGTAAAATAATATTAGGTAACAATCAATTTTCGGTTAAAATTTTTGTCAGCGCATTACCGAAGATGCGATGGCCCATTTTTGTTAAATTCGTTGTGAAATTGCTTTGTAACACCTTATTAATGACTATGGTTTCAGATGATTTTGGTGTCGAATTCATGGGATGAACTGATAGAAAGCGCCAGTTCAGCAGTGGATTTTCCTGTGGGAAGAATATTCGGAGAAAAAGGAGGGGAACTTACTGACGTTGAACTGATTTTGTGAGTATTTTATTCAGTATTAATATGGTGCGTGCTTATTTCGCAATAATATTTGCAGAAACGATGACGTTTTGTATGTGTCTGAAGGCGATGATTTTGTGCCGCCATCTGGTGTGACAACCTGCGATTGGATCATACTTAACGTGGGAGGGACAGTTTTCGCAACCTCAAAGAGCACTTTGACCAACAAAGAACCGCACAGCACTCTGGCCAAGTAAGCCCTTTAATTATTAATCTAGCCACTCTTTATTAACTGTTAACTATTGCTATTACAGAATGTTTGGCGAGAATCAATCGGTCCCACGAGACCATACCGGCGCTTTCTTGGTGGATCGCAGCCCACTTTATTTCGCACCTATTCTAAACTACCTTAGGCATGGACATCTGATACTGGATGAGCATGTCAACCCAAAAGGTGACGTTGAATGTCGTCCTACAAACATTTTCCATCCAACTATACCATATTTTATTTATAGTTCCTATTAACTTCTACATGATTTTGACTAGGTGTGCTGCAAGAGGCTCGCTACTTCGGCATAGAAACGCTGATTCCAACATTAGAATCGCTAACTCGTAGGACCTTTACGAGGAGAGACTTCTTCAAAATTTTGGGCACCAGAACCACGGACACACTTCAGCTGCAGGGTGTCACCCTGCAGGGATTGGACCTGTCGGAAATGGATCTCAGGAGCATTAATTTCATCCGGGCCAATCTGTCCTACTGCAACCTGAGACGGATCCAAATGACCGACTGTGACCTTGGATATGCTAATTTGTCCCATGCAAATCTGAGGGATGTGAAACTGCAATGTTGCCGTCTGTGGAAAACGGATCTGACCAACGCAGACTTAACAGGTGCTTGAATCGTAAACTTTGCTTTGTTCCACTATAGCTACCCAATGTACTTTTAGGTGCTGATTTGCAAGGGGCGTCCTTCGAAAAAGTGAGCTTGAGGCGAGCAACTTTAACGAGAGCCATCCTTCAGCACTGCACGTTTCAGGAGGTGGACATGAAAAACGCAGATATGACGCAAACGAACTTGATCTGGGCCAATATGGAAGGCTGTAGCATAGAAAGAGTTTGTTTGCGGGGAGCCATGCTGAGCAACGCCAATCTTCGGAAATGCAAAGTGCGGGAAACGGATCTGAAGGCGTGCGATTTAACCGGTGAGATGCTGGTTAGGAAGTAACGGTTTCGTAATTTAATTTATTTCCCATATGACAGGTGCAAATTTGCAGAAGGCCAGCTTGGAAGGATCGCAAATGGAAGGAGCCTGTTTGGCAAGAGCAAGTTTGCAAAATGCGTCCATCGAGGACTGCAACTTGAGCGGAATTAATCTGACCAACGCTCATTTAGAGGTTAGCCGGAATGTGTGATAGTTGCTTGCAGATATTATGAACTAATGTAAATAATTCTCTGTAATAATTGCAGATGTGTGATCTTCACCACTGCGAAATGAAAGGAGTAAATATTAAAGGCGCAAATATTCACTGCGCTCGTAACGTTAATTGGGATGGTATCATATATTCTGACTAATTCCTTCGTCGCATTCCGTCATTGTACAGGGTGATCCAAAATGTGTGTCCAATTGGCCAAATTTATAGCAAAAAAACATTGTAGAAGATAAAAATGAGATGAAGCCACTGGAGGGCAAATGTACTTTATTATAATTACTGTGTATGTACCGGTACTGTATTCACACAATATATAATTCCAAATAAAGTGCCTCTTTTTTTTGGGGGGGGGGGGGCTTCCTACAGGTTTAATTAAATGTGCCACAGGTATTATTTACATGGAAAATTAAATTTTCGCGGCATAAACTTCGCCATAAATTTAATTTGAAAAATTCGCGCCGTCACCTGCTGCCATCTGGGAGCTAACAAACGAACTTTAATGTTGACTTGCACATGTAAACCAACAGACGATTGTATCGTCAACTATTTCCAACAATTATTTTGCAGAAGCCGGTTTTCAGCACGCAGCAGGTTTGCATGATTTTTTTTGCAAAATTTAAGAGCTTTAAATATTTTTGGGGGGAAACGACATCAGTTAAAATTCGCACTGCCTGTCTGGTTAGATGATTTTTCTGACAAATTTAACGGTTGGTAAAGAGCTAGCCGCAGTTTAAATACATTTAATTTTTTTTATTATGTACAATGCGTTCAGTGTTATTTAGCCAATTTGACATCCAGTGTATTGCCAATAATATTTTCAGAATACTTGCGGAGGTCGCAATGTCGCAGTCGTACTTGGAGGAGGTTCAGGCGCACTTCAAGAGCAACAACCGCATCAGGGATTACCAAGCGCACAGCGCCAAGGTGCACTCGGTCGACTGGAGCTGCGATGGGAGGAGGCTCGCTTCCGGATCTTTCGACAAATCCGTCTGCCTTTTTCTGCTTGATAGGGACAGGCTGGTATGCTCTTTGACGTTTCGGTTGGTGAAAGTGCTAATTCCTTATTAATTCGCAGAGCAAGGAGCATGTGTTCCGCGGTCATGGCGACAGTGTGGACCAACTTTGCTGGCATGCGACGAATGCGGATCTGTTGAGTACCGCCAGTGGGGATAAGACTGTGCGCATATGGGACGCCAGGTCTGTCAAGTGTGCTGCGACCGTCAACACGAAAGGGGAGAACATCAACATTGCGTGGTCGCCCGATGGCCACACTATTGCTGTGGGCAACAAGGAGGACCTGGTGACCTTCATTGACACCCGCACCCACAAGGTGAAGGCGGAAGAGCAGTTCAAGTTCGAGGTCAACGAGATCTCATGGAACAAGGAGAGCAACCTCTTCTTCCTGACCAACGGCCAAGGCTGCATCCATATTCTGAGCTACCCGGAGCTTACCCTGCAACATGTGCTGCAAGCCCACCCCGGAAACTGCATCTGCATTGAATTTGATCCCACCGGAAAGTACTTTGCTACCGGTTCCGCCGATGCCCTGGTGTCCCTCTGGGATGTGGACGAGCTGGTTTGCGTCCGAACATTTTCACGGTTTGTATTCATCTTTTTGCCCTAAATGATGTGTTGTTGTAATGTATAATTTTTTCAGACTCGACTGGCCAGTTCGTGCAATCAGCTTCAGCCACGACGGACGCATGTTGGCCTCGGCGTCGGAAGACCTGGTGATAGACATTAGTGAGGTCGAAAGTGGGGAGAAAGTGGCGGACATACCAGTGGAGGCCCCAACCTTCACAGTTTCATGGCATCCAAAGAAGAATCTCATTGCGTACGCTTGCGACGACAAAGACAAGTACGACAGGGAGCGGGATGCCGGAACGCTCAAGGTCTTCGGCTTTCCATCAGACTGAACACTTTCTTTTTAATAAGTGTTTGTAATATGTTGGTAATAAAATCATTTCTGCCACGCTGAGTAATATGCGAATATACAGTACCGTCGTCATATTGCGAAAAAAAAATCGTATCGATATGACTACCTGGCAGCATTTTGGCGCGCTGTGTAGACTCGCATATAGCCTTTATGAGTCCGGTACCTTTGGGAATGAGCATGAAGCGAGCCTATTCCGGATTTGTTTCCAGGTATTATCCGGATGAGGGCAGCACCATCGGAATCCGACCCACGCCTCTTTCATCGTCTACAACTCGGCAAAAGTGGTCCTCGCGTGTGCGTGTCTCGCCCCTGGTCTCTGCCCCTAGTGTGAGCATCGGATGCAGCCTAGTAGGTAGGGATATCTAGTAGGGGTAAGAAGGGAAGTTAAGCGGGGTGCGAACCATGCCGTGCTCCAGCCATGCCTCGTGGCCACTAGGCTAGATAATAGAGATAGTACTACAGGCAAGGCGCTAGATTGGCGGGAAAAATATTGGCCAAACAATGGGATTTTGGCGCGCCAAATTGTTGCCTCCAGCAACAGGGCGAACAACCAAACTTTTTTTTTTTTGCACAAAAAAAATTGAAAAATGGTGTGCATGGATTTGAGCTTAATTTTCTGCTGGAGTGAACAATCCAACTTTTTTTTTTTGCGAAAAAATGGCAAATAATGGTGTGGGCACAATTTGCATGGATTTGAGCTTGATTTTTTTTTGTGTTGGCAAAGTAATGTTTGCAGACAGCAATTATCAGGGGGGAACCATTTTTTTTGTAGACGATTGCGCTTCATTAGTTCAAACCTGGTTCAAACGGATGAATGCAAATATTGCGGGTGTGTAGGAAATATTTTGTGGATTGCGAAAAATGATGCGGGTTGTAACGCTTTTTATGAAGCCACAGGTTAATTGACTAGCGAGTTGTTTTTTTATTTAGGTATCCTTTGCATGTGCAGGATGGATCGCATTATGGGAGTTAATTGGGTAATGAATGGTCGCGGAGGGTGGAAATTTCTTGCAGTGTGATAGCTCCCCATTTGCAGCGCTCGCAGGGCGCTTCAATCCAACTCTATTGTGGGGGGGTGACCAGCACAGGAAATTGAGGTAATTGATGCACACTCTCGGTTGCAATTGGCGTGATGTGGGGAGTCGGACTGGTTAAAAGAAGGAAAAAGCTGTTGACGCAGGATTAAAAATGTTGCACTTGAGTGTTAAGCTTGAAAGCGGCATTATTTCTGTGGTGGGATAAGTAAGGTTGGCTCATAAACAGTATTAAAGTATTAAATAATGGTAGAGGTCGTGCCCATATAATTGAAGAACTTATTAGTGAAATTCTATTATGAACTGTACAGTTCCGATAGGCCAATAGCATAGTGTTCATTATATCGAGTCATATCGGTCATTACTATGTACATGTTGGTTTTATTTGAAAGACATATTGTTTATTTACAAATTGCATGTTTTGTTGACTAATACATATTTGACAAAAGGTGCACCAGTTATATAACCACATGTTTACAAGCAACAGCCTCATTTAAGGTTATCTATGTTGCGGTAACTGTAAACAAACATGTACTGTAATGAGATAATAACAAAACCTTGGCCCTCTGCATAATTCGAGAGTGACAAGCACGATAGCGGCCCAGTGCAAGGGGCCAAAATCTGACAAATAGTCAGGTACAAATAGACGACGACAACGGAAGGAAGGAAGGATATGGCATTCCCAAATAACTGCAGAGCCATTCCTGGGTAGCCAAGGCTTCGTTGGCATCCAGATAGGCAAACAAAAGCTGTGCCACCTTTTGGAGAAGCTTGGGAGGGGGAAAGTCCCCCTTCTCTCTCTCCCTTCTCTTTTCCCTTCCCCCACCTCATTGATTGGGAGAGGATGAGAAAAGCCAGAGCCAAGTATGAAGGGGGGGGAGATCCCACGAGGGTGAGGGATGGCGCCCAGTATTTTGCATTTTACAGCCAACGTTGCACCATTGTTGCCGGTGCAAGAATGTCTCTTGAGTCATCTGATGCGACTTGCCCCATCCTCATTGAATCTGGAAGACGTTGAACCTGAATTTTTAAGAAACCTGCCATCTTTTTCTTGCTCTCTTGAAACTGGAAAAAAGAACAGATCTGCATAAAATATGTAGAATAATTGAAAAGGCATCGCAGCCTCTCTGCGCTTTTTGGTTGGGTGGAAAGAGCTTCCGTTATCAAGTGGCACAGCTGGGCTTGAGACTGTTCTTGGCACGAGTCAGGTGCAGAGAAGATTTCAGGAAGAAAACTTCCAGAGGGATGAGTTTTAGGGGGAGGGAGGCAGCAAAAGTAAAGAGGAACACGGAGAGAGATTAAGGAGGAACAGTAAGGAGAAACTGGAGCTAACAAAAAAAAGGAGGCTGAATCATTAGTCATAATTGCAATGATTCCGCAGCCACAGACTGAAACAAATGGCATTCTTAGATACTGTCCGGTGCGGGTAATTTATATGCAGCACCCACTCGTAATGACTTCCCTTTGATCTTTAGGGTGGAAAAAAGGTACATGAACATTCCTTGTGATGCTTAAAGTTTGCGAGGACTTGCCCGTTCATCAAGGGTTCCTCTGCTGAACTTTTCACATTGTTTTGCGGTGCAGCTTTACTAATCCAACTGTTTTTGTCTTTCCACGGCTTTTGGGTTAAATTTGCTCCAATGGCTTTTGATGGTGGATCCAAACGAGCGAGAGAGAGAGTCTGTGGTTGGAGTGAAGTAGGAACTATATCTTTGCCCGGCTGAAGTTGTTATGGATTCTAACTGCCTCCATGCAACGGAGAATGTGGGCAATGTGCTCGTTTGGTCTCGGGGATGCCAGTCTCTTTTTGAGAGGATGTGCCAGCCAACTGTGTGATCTCTTTGTACGTGTAATTTCAGTTAGTTTGCCGGAACTGATGCTGTTTCAAGGTCCACTCTAATTAACAGTCTTAAATTTTCAGTTGTCGCTCAGAACTGTGAATGGAAAGCTTCATTATTCCACCTAATTCAAAAGCTACTGCTTTAAAAATACAGTTCCATTTATACAGCAGCACGTGATGTGCATGCACCACGCTGCTTAGAATAGTTCCGAATTAATGTGTGTGTGTTTTATCCATGCAAATCGAGGTGAACCTATACGTGATAACTGCGAGGTAGGTCGGAAAATTGCAGGGTTTTTTTTCCCCACACCCGCCATGAAAACAGCGTGTTCGTGCATAACAGGAAGGAAACGTGCTGAATTATAGGTCTCCAAATCTATCCTGACTGATCATTATCAGTTCGACTATAACTCGTAAAGGCATATTTCCACCTACAGAAACGGAATAAAATACTTGCTCCCAAAGAGGTGCAAATTCGCGAAATATCTGCACAGGCGCTAAAATCCAAAAAAATAAATAATCCGAGCAGAAGTTGACTGATTCCAAAACAACAGTTGGATTAGATTAAACCATGTTTTTTTTTTAACGAATCGTGCAAAGTTTTAAAGCGAAATTGGGATTGGAATAATATCAGGAGCAGACAGGAAATTGAAATGTTATCGCCTCCAGACATCCTCTGATTTACGATGAACAAAAAGCCATCACAATAAGCCGTTTTCTGAGGGGGTGGATTTTCCATTAGTCAACGATGATGATGATTATTTTTTTCCGCATGTAAAAAAAAAAGTGGTGTAGATATCAAGAGACCTCTTGGCAGAAATTGCATCTCATCTGCAGATTGCTCTTGTTCTCCTTCAAGTGCCTTTTAGGGGAAATTGGGGAATTCGCACAAAGGGCACGGGTTGGTTTCAACAACTCCGAATCACACTGTGCAGTGGTTTATCTGCACTTTTGAGCCATTTGATTTGTTTAATTTCGTGTAATGGCGAAAAAGCTGCGTTACATTAATTGCGACATTAACACGTGCCGTTTCCCAATATTGACGTTTAATATGGGGGGGTTTGTTTTATCTCGAAAATGCAGTCGGATTACATTTCACATGATATGGTCAGTTTTGCATAAATTCTGCAATATTCTTTGCATTTTATGCATGATTTTCTGCCAGTATCAATGTACATAGGAAGTACTTCTGGTGTGAAATCATACACAGAAATACTTGTCGATGCTGTACCTACGTACATGAAGTTAACCTTGACTTTTTTCATACAATTCATGCTAATTATGTTACATGATCCAGCAATTCTCCAAGGGCTTTTTTTTCCCCACTATCTACCTTTCATTCAAGTTCACTCTCTGGGTAGTTATCTTCCATTTCGGGAGCTTGGCACGTTTGATGTGGACATTGTCACATCCTATGATATCCAATTTTATGCTTGTGGGCTTTTCCGCGGGTGGATGTGTCTGTCACATTTTTTTTCTCTCTCTCGTTTGCGACCATGTCTCGCCGAATTTATGTGATGAGACCATCATGTGCCTATCTCTCCAACACCATCATCACCTGAGAGTCCCAAAGTTTAGGAAGGGTTCGGTCAACATTCTCATGGGCACCTAACATCAAAGCCTCTAAAAGCTTACTCCTGGGATTTTCCCAAATGATGTGGAAAAAAATATTAGCTGATGAGTTTACGAGCGGATTTTTATAAGCGTGCAAGTTGATGTTTTTGGCCAACAACACTAAACTATTCCCCCCTGTGATGAGATTGCACAAATTAATCTGGAAGGTCCACTGAGGCTTGCAGGGATTATCATCAAATATTTTAATATTGTATTTTTAGTGTTTTTTTTTTTTTAAAGTTTAATGACTGCAGATTCGTCACTATGCCAACTACTTATTTATTAAAGGTTTGAGTCAGTTCAAGCCCAGAGTTGTGAATTATTTAAGAGGCAAACACCGAGGGCTGTGGTCATGTTTACCATCTTAATTAAAAGCCACTCCAGCAAAGGATTAATAGTACTTGAAGCCATGTGTGTTTGGTCCCGTTGCATATAAAGGCCAAGAGCTGGTATATCTGTGTTACTGTAGAGCTGGAGCCTGTCATCCAGGAGACTAGAAAAGGCTTCCATTTGATTGATTGCCTGGGTTTTTTTTTTTTTAAAGAACCGCTGCTGGAAAGACGCTGCCTTCAAATAATTGGATCACTTCCTCTCTGCAGCGATTTATAGTCCCTGCAGCTCAAGCCTTTGGATGAATTGCATAGAATGACGTAACGCAATCACCACTGACAAACCGTTGAATAGGACGACACTCATGTCCTGTCAGTGTGAGCATAAAATATCAGTTGCTATACACCGATTTTTATCTGTTTAAAAAAAAAAAAAAACACTTTTAGTCCCCTCAAAAAACCATCAACGTTGAATGATACCGATCCGGCCGAAAAATACCACGTAATAAACTCGTTGACGTAAACACGATGACGATGATGCATATTTTGACACCCTGGGCCACCCGTTCGTCCTTGAACATTGTTTCACACACACACGTATAGTCTGGACCTTGATCTTTTTTTTGATGTGGCCGTTGGCCCCCCAGATCAATTTCATCTGTGGAAAATGTCATCAGCTGTTTGTTATAGGTCCCTCCTGTGCGTGTGTATATAGTTTGGGGATAGTTTGGTGGAGGGGTTGGGCTATCACCAACCCTCCCCCGATTCGGTCACGTCGATTGCGCAGCCCCTGGTCCGGGGGAGTTGATGTGATGATTGGATGCTGGAGAGTCTCTTCCCCACAAAAGAAAAGGCAGCACCGCATCTCTTGTACGTGTGTCACCCGCGCCTTCCTTTCTTGAAGGACCCCAGCCACAGTAGTGGTGACACGCAGATGACACAACATTCCAGCAGATGTGTCCTGCGGCAGTGACTCATTTGCCAGGATTCATCACCCTTGGCTTTTGTGGTCACTAGTGGGGATCCATCCACGTTTGTGATAAACACGCTGCTGCTCGAGTTACGCTGAATGACAGGGTACGTGCTGGGAACCCAGTGTCCAGTTACCGGTGTTGTATCACGTGTTACGCTCTGGGAAGTGTCAAAAGAGTGTCAAGTTACCTTTTTACTGGTTTGTATGTGTGAATTATGTGCATTGGAGAAACATAGTTGTTTCATATGCTACCAACGTGTGCACCACATATAACACGCCCTGAAATGGACATGTCCAATGTGATGAAAGGCTAACTACATTTGTTCATACTGTACTGTACAGTACCATTGAATCGTTTGGCGGAAGGAAGAACAACTGTTGAATAGTTTTGCACTGGGTGGGCTATGGGCTAGCTGCTTGCGATTTTTTAAAGAGTAATTTTGGGTATTGCTTTGAACCAAATACACATAAAGCAGATTAATCCCACCCAGGGTTGAGAATTATATTACGCTCTTGATGTAACGAAATTTTCGTTTTGACTCAAATATTATTAGGCACCCCCCCACAATTTGTATATCCCGATTGGCTTCGACCCTTTGTGTGTTGTTTTTTTTGAGCGCAGGCAACTAAGGCCACGAGGCATATTTGCATTTTTTTTTGTCGAAACAAACCTGTGAGGATGCATAGGCAGCATCATTTTCATGTAGCATATGTGAAGTCACGTAATCGTGTATACTGATGCATGCTCACTCGTGGCATACTTTTTTCTGTTCGCAATCTCAGTCCCACTTTTTTCCGACTGTGACCGAATGTTTTTGCCCTCCTCCACAGCATGTTATCTATTTTAAATGTTGCATAATGCCCTCATTTTCAGCATTTAATGGTGATAATTTTTTACGTACAGACTATATACAACAGCACGCATAGCTCGCCGCCAAATGATGCTATAAACATTATTTCACGACCTTTTAACAGCAAACGATGTCAAAATGACGTACGCCCTTTTTTTATATCAACGGGCAGAAGGAAGTTTTCTTATCGACGTAAAATATACGACAAAAAAAAAATTGTCACACTTTGAGACGGAAGGGAGTCGAACTCAAGGTGATAATTTAAGTGACTCTTGTGCAACTTTCTTGCTCACGTATTTGAAACACCATCCGTTTTAAATTCATAAACTTCATAATATTCAGTAATTTTTCTGGGGAAGGAACGATTGTTATTAAACATTATTACGGCGCAAAAAGACCCAAGTTTTTGTACCAACAATTTTTTTAACATTTTTATTGATGACCTTGTGGGCACGTGGCCCTTTCGAGGGATTTGTACCAACAACAAAACGTGTTATTGAAAAAAAAATCACCAATTATGTTTGCTTATTTGCAATACATAATGTATACCTTCATAATATTTGAGTTGATGCAACCTTCCCTATCAGCAAACTGACTTAAACTTCAGTTCAAAGGTTGGAAGAAACAGGGCGGATCTAGAATATTCGTCCTGATTGTGATCGGATAGGTCAGTTCCAATCCTGAAATAAATTAAACAGATTTTCCCAGTTCGATACATGTTCGCACGAACCCAATCAATCAAATCGACTTTTTTTAAAAAAAAAAAAAAATCTTTCTCCCGAGTGTCAACCTTCCCTTGATTGTAACTGGCGAAACCAATGCATACCCTTGAGTTTGTGCTAATGAGATTGCATAAGCAGAAACGTGCCTGTGCAAATAGAACCCCTGAGATTTTCGGGGGGAAAAGGCTTCAGATTTGAAGGAGCCTTTTCTCTCTCTCTCGAGACACTGATCTTAGCAGCTGCCGGAGTTTAAGATCGGTCTCAAGAGGAATTTGCGGTCCTCATTTCCTCTTCCAAGCCCCTTGCTAACAACAGTTAGCCATTAGAGTCTAACACCCAGTTTCAGTTCGGATGAGGTGGCTGGGTTGGTGGGGGGGGGGGGGGNGGGGGGGGGGGGGGGGGGATGGGAAAGATTGGACTTACGCCAGCAGACTTTGCAATAGTGTTCTCTTGTTTCAGATAGTAGCTGACCTTCAACCCTCAGCCAGCCAAGAGGTCATGAATAAGTGAGGTTCTTCCACTGTCCACAACTGAGAAGCTAACACGTCCAAGCAGAGATGGCCGAGAAACGAGGTCTTTTAGGAAGGTCCAAGCAGCCCAATCCTGTCCCCAAAGATGCCTCCAGGAGTAAAGGTGAGTGTACAAGAGTTCGCTCTAGAACTTTGTCAGCACCCTGTATATTTTTGAGAAGCGTCAAATTTTTTTTTGACTGACGCGGTTAGGTGAGAATCGATAAATCTCCGGTGGAAATTAATGCGATAATCTGCGTGCCAATGGGCGCGACGCTCAGAGAAGTGATTATATGAATGTATCGGTGTTTGGGGATTTGGGACTGGAGGAGCACAATTTGTGCAGTTTCCACATGGCTTGATTTTGCATCGATTTCTGCTTCTAGACGACGAGTGGGTTGGGGATGGGCTATGAACGGAAATGCTGGCCTATTATGACTGAACCAAAAGCAGTGCGGAGGAGTTGGAGCAGAGAACTCTGCATGCAGTAGTGAATCTGCACAATGGGCAGATACCGATTTTGCGAAATTTATTGTGCCAAGCATTTTTTCAAAATTCGCATTTATGCAGGGTATTACCAGTGTAGAAATCTGCAGAAAGTTGTCTCGATTGATATTGAGCTTGCACATATGCGATGGCTCGCTGAGTATCGGTATTCATGAGGATCCATTGTGGCCTACGTGACTGTTATTATGTAACAAGTTGAGGTAGGTTACTTTGCAAGGTCGCTCCGGAAAATTCAGAGTAGCAGAAGCAGTGCTTATGAATTGAAAACAGGGGGGAAATGCGTCTATGGTGGCTGAAGTTATTGTTATTTGTCTTATCTAATAGGCTGATTTGTCTGAT
The DNA here is from genome assembly GCA_000934665.2 of Catajapyx aquilonaris. Lineage (NCBI taxonomy): Eukaryota > Metazoa > Arthropoda > Diplura > Dicellurata > Japygidae > Catajapyx > Catajapyx aquilonaris. The sequence continues at coordinate 20,205 of JYFJ02002041.1, forward strand.
TATGATAGCATTACTATATCTGTAGATGAAGTAGAATCCACTTCAGAATAGTTGAAGCCATATTAAAGATCGCCTACTTAATATCGGCTACTAATGTCATTATAGATATATAGTCTCCAAGAATAATAGCAAAACAACTCGCAATGAAGTACATGTCAAGCAGCTTTTGACATTCCCCTAAAGGTTACTGCTATATAGATATTACCCTTTAATATCTATGGTTACTGTGACACAATCGCTATCTGAAATGGAATATATAGGACAAGTTCTGATTTTTGCAATCATACGGACGTCCTCTCATCTCATTGAAATATAATCAGTGAAACTGTACGTTCCTCATAACCTCAGCACATCACAGGCAAAAAAAAAAAGATGGAGAGAAACCAGAGTTGATTTCGAAACTATAGGAAAATACAGAGCGTTATTTGCTCCTTTCCCCATAGAGACTAACGTCCGGCACGAATTTGCAAGTGAAAGGTTTTTAGCATTTGCAACTCACGGTTTTATTGGATCCGCAGCGTTTTGTTCTCTGGCCTTCAAAAAAACCAATCCCGCCACTAGAATTGGCGATTTAAACTGGACTTGACAGAAGGGGATATTATTTAATCATCATCATCATGATTTGATTTTTGTGTGCGGTTAACACCGAAAATTATAGCCCAACAATTGCTTTTCTGCTGATTGGTCCGAATGGTTTTTTTTCCTCCCCCCTTCTCTCTATTTCCCATCTGTTGTGGACATTAGGAACAAAAGGGGAGAAGAGAAATATCGCCGTCAGCTTCGCACGATACCCTCATCATTATTTTGTGATTGCACTGGAACAGGCTTTTGCCGCAAAAAGAGTTACCGAGGTTTTCCGAAATAATTTCTGGTCAGATTTGGCATCAATTTGGACCGTTTCCAACTCCCATAGCAAGTAGAACGGGCTGGCAACCCACCTGGAAACGCACGATTTACGTGCGAATTCTACTTACATGAAAATGTTCCAGGGGAATATAACAATCCGTCAAGATTTAAACAGGTGCTATCAAACCGACCTTGCTGCTTTGTCACGTTAAGTGAATGACTACATTTTTGTGAACACAGCTCACGTGCAAAAAAAACTCGCAGTTTTTTTTGCAATCTCCTAAAGTGCCTTCGTAATGAGAGAGCACGGATTATACAGCTTGGATCCTCTTCTGCTGCACAGAATATTAGGCTCATCCTTACAATCTTTAAAGCCACAAACGCAAGATGATCATCCTCGAGCACCCTTTTCTTTCCCCCTCATTGTTATATGAAGAAATTGTTATTTATCGCCTGCCAAGTGCACATGGCAGCATCAAGGGGGTCGAAATGGGGGCAGTATTTGACAAAAAGGAAGGAAGGAAGGAAAAAAAGAAGAAGGGTGGCCAGAGAAGGAAGGAAAAGGACGATGAGTTTTATGTCCAAAGGGGAAGGAAAGAAAGTGTCCGGACTCTGAGAAAACCCGGAGATTTACGAGTTCTACGGTTTGTGGGTAGGCGTGTCCTGCATATATAGGAGAGACACTTCCTGGAGAACGGACTCTGGGGACGTATTTCGGCGGGACACTTTGCATTTCACAGCCATGTACTTGGTGTAATATTCGTCGGTGCGGAACACTGGAAAGTACTGTAGTTAAACATCATGCAAACGGTGTGTTTGATCAGGTTCTGCAGCTGAGGACAAATGGGACGGAACCAAAGCCTCGAGAGGAAATTTATGGAGCCATGTAATGTCTGCTGCGATTTTTGGTGCCTTCGTCTTTTGCATTATTAAGTTGTCTAGGGAACGGAGCTCTTCCCTGTTCGGTGCCAATCATGAATTATCGAGGAAGTAGATATTGCACTCCTTTTTCCCCCCCTCCCATGGTAGTTAGAGTAGAAGCACAAGAAATTGTCGCTGGAATTCTCACCACGTTTGCGATCAGAGGAAAAGTCAAGTGTCTTGAGGTAACCGTGCATGTTATGGAAGGGCAATGGCCATCTTACACTTTTTTGGGGGGGCTTGTTTTTGAGAGAGCTGCTAAGAATCGATATGTGCGTGGTCATTTCTTTCTCTACCACCCCCCACACACCCCTATCCGCCCACCCCATCAACTGAGATGGTGTTATGGAATGACCCCAGACGATATATGAGCTTGATGGCTGGAAGGGTTTAAAAAAAAAAAAAGTGCTGGGCTATTCTGGTGCCAAAATCAGCGGAGCTCGGCCGAGAGATCGGAGAACAAGGCTGCACTTACTAGACATTAAACTGATATTTGATTTAGCTCTGCTTGATGAGAATATTGCAGTGCCAGTAATGTAAAATGTTAATTCGTTTTCACTGTAACAAATCTGCTTTATCTGATGTGAACGTGCACTGTATTTAAGTAGTACTATTATAAATATAACATAGTGATATATACGAAATGTTATGTTTTATGTATATAACTGTTGAAGTGTAATGCGTCGAGTAATTTCAACCGGTTTTACAATAATATCTGTAATTTTGCAGCCCTTCTTGTATGAAATAACAGTTGAGAGAAGCATGTTATGAGCAGTGCAACTATAATCTGTGCACCATGAATAGGAAGTCGCCTATTCTGGTTTTACTCTTATTACACGTATTAATTAGTGCCCAACTCGTTACGCCCTACAATCGCCGCAAGAACAATGCCGAAATGTATGACTTTGTTGTGCCTATATAAAAGTTACACTGTAATTTGTGAGCTGTAATTTACGCTCTCAACTTAACTTCATTAGGTATTTGACGTAGTGTTATTTCAATGGGTGAATATGAATGAAGCATGTAATATTCCAGACCTGTAAGTTATGAATATTTTTCCTATATAGCATGCAGATTTAATTCGCGATTACAAATTGCGCAATTCCGGTGATCGAATCACAGTTTTGAGCGATTATGACAGAATCATTTCCGAAGCGATAAGGCATGTTATTCCTGACAGCCCGCAAAGATGATACATGGTGTGACAAGCTAGTCATTGAAGAGGCAAAAGTTGGGCACCCAGCCTGTCTGGCATGTGTCCCATTCGACCCTTTCTAGCCGTCTCTCTTTCTCTTTTTTTTTGGCCCAGATAGCGTGAAAAAGGGTTATGAGTACTGCGCCGACACTCTTTAAGGACACCCCTACTGGTGCTTCGTTGCCAATTATCCGCGACAATCCGCACATTTTACTTCCCTGTGATTTCTCCTCTATACAAGGCCATTGGGGGCCCTTGACACCCGGACCAATTAGGATCCCGCAGAGTTAATGAAGATGCACTGATAGAGTATGTGTGCGAAAAGGCACGTCGCCAGGGTTTGGGAGGGCAACGGCCATCCTTTTCCATCACCTTATCAGTCCCCCTTTTATGAGTCTAAAGTGTCTGAAAAGCGTTGAAATGACGAGCCAATTGAAGACGGGAGGTAAGTGACCCCCCCTCTTTTTTAAAAGTCGGGGGCATCCAATTCTAATTTGGGAAATAACCCCCCTCCCCTTCCCCCCCTGGCTGAAGCATAAGGGAAGATGGCGTGCACAGCATCTTCTCTCTTTGCTGCTGGGACTGGCTTCCGGGACGGGTCGCAGATTCGTATCTGAGAGCGCTCGAGTGTGAAGAGGGGAAGTCCTCTCCTATTTTTTGGTGGGGTGGAGGGGTCCATGATGGTGATGGAGAAAGGAAGTGCTTTGGAGGAGGAGGACGAGGAGGAGACGTGTCTCAAGAGCAGGTCGTGCAGCACGGTCACCAGCACCAGCAGCGAAGGTGAGGCGGATGTGCGTAAATTCCGGTTGAAGGTGACGCAATTGTGGACATACCGCCTCTTTGCGCAATTAGGGAGGGAGAGAGAAGAAAAAAAGTAACGTCGGATCATAAATCGTAATTCCAGTTATCCTCAATCGCGCTCCACTAGAGAACATTGAATTATATGGGATCCCTTGGAAACATTTCTCTAGGAGTCTAACTTGTTGCTGTAGCAGGAAACTTGACCAGCTTCAAAGACTGGCTTAGTTAAATTTTGATCCAAATGTGACTCAGGATAGTTGTGCAAATAAACGCTTCAGTAATTCTCATCAATCCGCATGGTAAATTATAAATCGGTACACCGGAGTTGTTCTACCCTCGAGATTACTCGTATATGCGACCGTATACAGTACAGAGAGCGTTTATACTCCAGGTTGTCGTACTGAGGTCGATCCACGAGCCGACTGGAGGAGTTTCTAATAAGGAAATATAACCAAGGGACAACGTGGTTTATTGTAATATGTCATACATGAATGCTTATATTTCAAAAAACGGCATTAGTACCGTTTGTAATGACACAGCTGAACCATTATTGGTCTAATTATGCGGACTTTTTTAATGAGAGCCATGTAACGAATTTGCTGAAAACAACATATGCCATTGCCATAGTGGGGGTGGTGGTAATTTCTCATATTGTAGAATTTAATATTTATAAACGTGAGTAAATATGGGCGAATTTACTGGTTTCACTTGCATATGTGGCGCACAAAACAACAGCCATCATAATGTTATGGGCTCGGACATATTTTTCTGGCTTCGAAGATTTTAACTTAATTACACGCTGCGCACTAGATAATTTGCCATATGTAGGTTTAATTACGCTCTTTGAACCGGACTCGGCAAAAGTCCGTATGACCTTTGTGAATACAAATATGCAGAGATGTGTTTTGTACAGTGCAATACGTATAGGGCTTGTTTGTGTCCGTACTGCTTCCATTCCATTTACTGTTATATATAGGCTGCAGTGAAATCGAAGCCTGCTGTGCACTATACCTCTACGCCTACTATCGACTTAATTAATGCACACGTCCACAGGTCATGTCAATATCACAGCTCAATGATGCATCCTGTATGCACTCGACTCTTGTGAATGCCTTACGTAATGTATACTGTACGTCTCTGAACTTGAGCCCATGACATTGTTTCGTTGTTTTTTTCCCCCCACCAAGGTCCCAAGTCTCCATTGAGATAGTTGGAAACTATATCAGCACACAGTTTGTATGCACTTTATTCATAGTGTATACCTCGGAGAAGTACGTAACTGTTGCTATCTCCATTATCAGTGGCCTTGACAGTGTAACTGGTGAGACATTGCAAAAATGCATTCGTCCCACCTCAAATTGATACTAATTGATTTATTTGCAACTTCATGGACCGGAAACTTTGGCAGTGCACCACATTGAATGGAAACAAATTCGGTTTAAATTTATGTGAGGATCAAGCATTAAATACTGTACACATTTTGCGGTTATTTCATTTAATCTCTTCAATTAATCACAAGTCCCATTAGTTAACTTGCAGCTAAAAGCAAACGTAGAGAGGGCGAGAGAGATTAAATACAGCAGTGCAATTAGCATGTACTCGCAAATCCTGTCGATCCTCTCCATGTCTAGTGCCCACAGTATATGATAAGACTCCGTCAAATTGCAGGCTGCAGTTGCGTGAGCGATGATCATTGCAGCAACAGGAAATTGCAACGTTAATTATCAGCGGACGATAAATCCGGACAACGCCCGGAGACCTCCCCCCTCCAGATGTGCACTTCCGATGTATTTAATCAAGGATTACATAATGAGTCGTCCCCACCACCCCCCTGCTTTTATCTTTCTCCCTCCCCTGTTAATAACCATGGGAGCCATATATATACACACAACATAGCCCTCTAGGGCGATTACCATTGTCTTGGAAGTTGCGACGTCACATTTGCGCGGTCGAGTTCATTAACGACCGTTGGGACTAATTCTCTTTCATTAGCGAAGGACCGCAATACGAAATGAACCCCTCCGGATTCTTTTCGTCTATGTTGGCCACCACTCTTTTTTTTTAGGTGGACCCCAGCAGTGGCAACAGCATGGGAGCCCACTAAGCGGCATGGGATTGAAGCCGTTTGCCTCTCTCTGTACCTCACTTTATGTGAAGTGGAGGTTGGTCGGATTAACATTGGACAGAAGGCCATTAACAAGCCCGCCTGTGCCCCCAAAAGCAGAGGCTTAATCGGCCATTTCTATGGGCGACCGTCGTTGGCACAACCCGGGCTTGTGGAAACACCTGAAAATAAGGAATTTTTTTTTTGTTGTTGAAAGGAAGCCAGTGTGTTAAGTGCTAGTGTTTACACCTGCCCAGCAGCCTCTTTATGGCCACGCATGCATGTAAAGCCCATTAATCCAGGGGGGCTCTTTTCATGCTGGACGTGAGTGCAGGGGGGGTCTGAGAGCCTGAAGAGTGCCGCCTGTATAATGGCCATTGAGCAGATGACCACTGGGCAGATTAACCGCAGCAATGGACTACATTGACTCCAAGTGCCAATCACCTACGCTAGTGGCGTGGGAAAGCAGTGTTGCCAAGATTTTCAGCTGCAATATTTTGAATTTTTTGTATGGGCGCAACACAGTTCGCTCAACTTGTTTCCAACACTACGCTTGAGGGGGTAACAATATGGCTGACTTGTGCGACGTTGCCAAGTCTTTGGCGCGAACCTGAGGTGTAACTGTGACAACGTTGGAACAATGGACTTGCGCGAGTGTGGGTGCGCACTCGGTTGCGCTAGTAAAACATTCGCCTCTGTGATGTTCATGCAGTGTAGGCCTGACATGACCCCCAGCTCTCTTCTCACAGGTTAATGGAAGGAACGTGTTTGTTGCTTGTAGGGTTTTGACGTGTCTCGAGATCGATTAATTAACTCGCCGGTAAAATGTTTATGAGCGAAAAACCTTCCCTAGTATATACTTCCCGGTGATGCTTGTCTCAAGGAAAATGGGTGAGGAATACTGAAAATAAACCCTTGGCAATGTGCGGCACTGAAGGACGTCGGGTGTCTAATTGTGGCCCAGAAGCGCTGAATATGACATTGCTATTATTCACACCCGTCGGGGGGGAGGAAAAGGAGACAGGAAACTGTTGCGTAAATTGGGCTTGATAATAAGGTATACAGCATTGCAAAGTTTGCTGCTTTCTTGGGAGACCGGGTTATTACCCTTCCCAAGTTGAAAATGGATTTCTTCGCTTCCCCCATTATTCGGCTCGTTTGAGGTTCTGCAAATGACGTTTTTGCGGTTTTTAGAGTGACAATTTGTCGATTTTGGCTTAGGTATCCTGCTGGTTTTTTCCCCCAACATTTTCTCCCCTTCTTAAAAAAAAGGGACCTGCTGCTTCTATATAGGAAGAGGGGAGAAGAAGAAGCGGAAAAAAAATACAATCTGGAAAAGCCTGCATGCCTAATAGAGTTGAAGCCATCCCATTTCGGCCTCATCCACTTAGTCGAACTTTCCTTCCTTATGCATGCTTCCACCCTGAAGGAAGAAGAAGAGGAAGCCCCCTCGGATCGAAGTCCGAATTATTATTTTGCATTGCTGATTTATAGCAAAAGGATGCTCCCCCTTTTTTCTCTCTGTTCTCTCTATAGAAACCCAACTGAAGGCGTTTGCACCCTGTGGGAAATGGAAATTAATCGCCTTTTGGTGAAGTCTGTTTTCCTTACCATTAAAGGCAAAGGGCAACCTGGAAAATTAGATTAGAGGTTCGTGAATTAGGTGGGCTATGCTGAAGAGACCGCGAGGATTTCGTGGAGGTGTTGAATGCGATATCCAGAATGGTCTCATCACGATTCCTTTTGGAGGTTTGCTTGGGGGAGTCTCTCCCCCCTTCTCTTTTAATGAAACGTGCTCGGCTTTATGGGTGGGGATTCGACCCAAGTTTGCGGGAATGGGACTCTGGGTTTATCTGGAAGGAAATATTGGAATGGGAGGGAATGCATCAGTGTCGTTGCTTGCATTATGTACGGTTTGGCTCGGAAATGATTTGGGATCTGGTGCGTTAGGCAGGTGCAACCGGAATGCAAATGGAAGCTGACTTACATTACGACCCGGATTGTAAATATCCGCAACGAGCCTGGAGAATAGAGGGGCCTGTGGGGGGGGAAAAAAACCAGCAACGTATAAAAATCTGCAGTGGGCTGACCTCGATTCAGCCTCTTTGGTTGTTGTTTTAAATGCTGTACCTTATAGTTTACAGTATAATGGTCAGCCCCTGGAGCATTCAGGAAGTTGGTTGCAAGTTTGCAGAGCAAACTTCTTGGCATAACTATCGGTGTGCAGTGTGCAGCCTACCTACGGGGATGATAAGTTAATGTGCTGTGCAGAAATATTTTTTTTGTGTGTGTGGCAGAGTCCAGAGGGCTTTTTTGACTTGTAAAGTTTCGGTAACTAAAATGTACAATGCTTCGTCTAAACCAGAACCAAGTAATACAAATTGCGTTATCGAATTCTTGATGTTGCTCTTTGAAAATCATCCCCGACTAATTAACAATTCATGTGTGTTCGAAAATTAAAATTAAACGTTTCGTAATCAGCTTAGTGGTATATAAAAACTTGTAGAGTTTTACTATTTAGTGGTTAGTAAGTTCCAGACGAAGCCGACGATGGGTGTTAAAATGTGTATAGTGACACGTATTAAGTGATTATGATAATTAACGATCCGGTCGGAATCTGCCTACTTTTATGACGTAATTATCGGATCTCGTTATGTGGTATGCAGGAGCGTGTTATAGGATCTTATACATTGATAGCAGGGGTATATAGTGGACGTCCGATGATACACATTACTGATGCTGTATTGTAATTAAAGCCCAGCCAATTTACAAGTAAAAAATTATTCGCAAATATTGAAGTGCATGCTGTGAATATGTGGAGTGACCAATTTAAACGCAACAACTCCATCATATTTGTATGCACTCTATTGCGGTTTGATTGATCACTCCACATTTATGTATTTACACGTAATGATATGCGCAGGATGTGGCCTATACATTTATGAATGATTCTATGTAACTTTGAGAATGAGATTAATTAACATGCTGACAACAACTCGAAAATTATCTGCCTGAGGCTAAAGGCCTTTTGCTTACTATGTGATGAATGTTACTTTTTATAGCTTATTTTCAATGCGTGTATAGGTAAAATGCAGCATGTCAGCGGTACTCTGCTGTTGCATATACTGATAACATTTTTTAAAAAAGTGTTCCGGTCACTGTACTAAAGAGTTCATCATACCCTTCATTGGTGTACACAACCCATGCATTTGTAAACCGATCCAGGCGTATGAACGATGATGGATTAATCTAATAAAGTTCAGTGTCGAATCGATATTGGGTGCCCCGCAAAGACTTTTCGCGAGCAAAATATATAACACTGGCTGCGGCTACGTGACGTGCAGCAGGTCTTTAAACCATAAGCAACTGCGATTCTCAAAGTCTGCACGAATGTCAAGATCGAACTGATTGAACCTCTTATATACGCTCTGCGGATATATAGTCGTGATCCGTTTGCGTCAGACCTGAACTGCGCTTCTTACCAATCTCTTTCTAGAATAAAAGGGGCATACATGAATCATTAATATATATGTTGTTACATATTATTAGGACTACATGTTCAAGGGGGGAAGGGCAGAGCAGGAATCGGGGTGTTTCATAACTCATATAAGCTACAGGCATACAAAAATCCGATTTGCATAAACATAAAGGTCGGCAGTTATCGCAGAGTAAACTTCCTGTTTGCATTTGCTGGTTTCCAGATTATTCGTCTAGCTTTACATTAAACTCGACCTAACACTGATAACACTCGTGAGCACAGCCAACATATAACGGTGATAAAGTCAGATTTGAATAATATTATTGTGCTGAATATAATATGTCAATCAAAAATTAATACCTCTAGTTTCAACCGGTGGGGCTTATGGGTGAACATTTCAATTGAAACCTGTAAAAATTTATATTCGCAATAGGTTGAAAAGATTGTGGAATAACAGAATAACAGCATAAATATTGCCTTAATTTTCATTAGTGTGTTCAACAAATTTTGTTCCAAAAATTTAGCCCTTTTTTATGCGACTGCGTTTCCGCTTGTTTTAGAGAATGTCAAGCTGTGTCAGATAAACTCGAGCCATTCCGGGTTTGTCCGGAAGTGGACTTTCCCCTGGTTTTGATTCCAGCAGCTCGCTCCAGAGATTACTCTAAAATTCAAAATGTCAAGCCAGCATCGCTTCTGCTCCGACCTACGACCTGCCCTTTGATTTCTCCCGACGCCCCCCCCNCCCCCCCCCCCCATTAAATTAATTAAGGAAATTTCTCCCTCCAACCCTCTGAAATGGACGAGCCACACTTTCTCATCCTCCATTTCCGAATATACAAAGTCCATGACAGACCTCATCAAGGTGGCGGTTTCCACATCAGCGATAATGATGAACCCCTCGGAAACAAAGTGGTCACCTGGGAAATTTATGAAATTGGACTTCATAAACTTTTTTTTTAAAAAGTCTCCCGGTACATCGGGGCTGTTTAAAAAAAGGAGCAAGGAGAATAAGGGACTCTTCTTTTCTTTTTTTGTCTTATTCTCTCTCTGGAAAGTGGCAATCCTCCACGGCCGTATATCCCAGTAGGTGGAACATTCGGGCTGGTCCGGGCCAAACGAAATGGGTGTGGTAGTCTGGAGAGGGAAGAGGGGGGGNGGGGTGGATCCAGGGGGGGCAGGGGGGCGCTTCCGGAAAATCTCAAATGAGAGCTGCAGTGGAGTCAGTCGGGAGGCTGTGCCGGCAAAGGAAAGGTTGGGGGTGGTTGAGGACACTTTATTTTTAAAAAAGGAAAAACAAATATCAGGTAAGGTACAATCCATGTTTATTTGTGGTGCACATACACATACACACAAAGCCAAGTCGTATGGGTTCAAGTCCGGGAGCGCTTTAAATTTAGACCCCCGGCCTTTTTAGCGCGTGGTCATTAATTAGAGTGGACCCGCGCTAAATGCATGTTGAATAATAGTGCAAGTTGCATAACCAGGTTATGTGAAGTGTCAGTGGCTTAAAAGCGGCGACTATAAATCCCGTTTTTTTTTTGTACAAGAAGCTGACGTCACGGAAACATCGCGCGTAAAATTTAATTTTGACAAGATGGTACAATAATAAAGCTGGTTGGTGGCTGGTTGGAGTAAGAGGGAAAGAGCAGTAAAGTTAATCGTGAGGCTTCCTCCGGGGGAATTCGATTTTACGATAAGTGCCCAATTTATAGGACAGTGGGTGGTGCCATTGTGGTCTTTTTCTTTTTCCCCCTCCAATATATACGATCAGATGAGATGAGATTCCTTACGTAAATGAGGACACTTTAGGGTTCTATTCGCGGATGGGACTTGATTTTTTAATGATAAAGGATGGGGGATTAGAATGGAATCGGCCTGGTTAAATATAACTTTGGAGGTTACATGCGGCATGACGTGCCTCTGTTGGTTTGGGGGGAGGGATAATTTTGTTTCGACGACCGCAATTTAAAGCACGTAACTCGCAGTCACTGACATGCAGCCTGTAAACAGAAAAAGTTAATTCGATAATTTCGTCAAAGTGTTACTGGTTATCCGGCCGTCATCGCAACATGTCAGATATATTGAATATGTAATTAACTTTGAATTATTGCCTGGGAAGTTTGCATTAAAGTGCGTTATGTGTATAGTCAGCTGTCTGTAAAGGTCCCTGCGGATACATCTAAGCGGCCATTTATTATTAAAATAGTGCATGTCGAAATGTGTTTGAGCTTGTCGACATGACATACTGTTATGTCCATCTGCTCCACAGTTGTACAGTGAACTCCGCAAAGAAATTTTGTGCTGTACAGATTCTCTTTGGGTACGGCAGTATACTGCACAGTGTGTAAAGTCTCCCTCTGCGGATGATAAAAATTCCGCAAATGAAGTATTCATTACTAAAGCCAGGTGAACCGGTTTCACTTTATAAAACATGTACACACATATCAAATGGGTAGCAGTTATCTGTATAATTTCTTGGTGGCAGAAGTTCGCTAAAAACAGACGTAAGAGTGACACCTTTGTGAATCCATCAGCCTCAGGTGACTCGCTAAACTCACCACCCATATGTGAAGTACCCTAATTAACAAATCACAAATTGCACGTCACATCCCACAATGGTTGAAACCTCCCGTCAGTTAAGTGTTGATCAGGTTTACAGGGCTTAAGCTAGGTGGTCGCTTACCCAGCAGTTAAGTATGCGAGACGTACACCCCGCAATATATAGGCTTGGTGTGCACTTGTAGTAGAGCAGCTCCGCGGTGTGCACTTTGTATGCAAAAGAGATTGGAGCTGACGAGACACGCATTGGGACCAGGGCATTTCCGGTGAATATACGAATGTAGTGACCCCTGCAGGTCTTTCCCATTGGGTCGGTCCTTGGCAAGGGCGAACTAATCTCAGGGAGAACTCGACAAGGAGCAGAAGAGCAAACAGGGTGTGAAAATGTCCGGTGCCTGAGAGGTGTTGATCCATCTAAAGGGAACCATTGTCTTGTTTCCAGACAAAGCGGAGGGCTCGGAGAAGCAGCCGTTTTTGCCTCCTGGAGTCGCTGCCTCGGAGGCTGCTGCCAACAGCACAGAGCCAGTGAGATTGACCCCAGGTTGGGAGGAGCACAACCTTCCAAACGACGAGCTCAACTTCAGGCATCTCACTCTGGACCAGGTGGAGCTGGAAATGAATCCTCCTGCCGACAGGTTAGTCAACAAAATGTCATCACTTTAACCCGTTCTATCCCATTTGATATGGGCAGAATGGCATAATATCAATTAGTCCAGACTCTGCAAAAAAAAAAAAAAACAAACAAAAATGTCTGGAAGCTGAGTAGTGCAAGATGTTGAAAGCCGAGGGATAAACAGCTTTCCCTTAATAGCCACTTCAATCCGTCTAAAGTCCTGTTAATGAGAAGTTGAGCGGTTGATGCTGTGTTTACCTGATAAGATGGAGGGGGTAAAGTGGTTTCTCTTCTAAAAAGGGAATGATCATTCAAGTCTGTGCAGAAAGTACAAGTGTAGCTATTGTTAGATTTTACTGCATTTTGGGGGGGGGGCTTTGTCGGAATATTCCATGCCATATTTTTCCGTCTTATTTTGTGCCAAAACGGCCGGGTCATAATTCAGCTCACTCTCAAGCCTGCAATTTAATTCGCACTGGTGTCACCGCAATCAGCACGCTTCCGTATGACAACCAGGATTTCGCACAAAAATGGCTAGTGTCCAAAAAATCTTGCTTTTGTCCGCCGAAAAAACAGGAAGTGCTGCAGTACACTTTTTTTGGTGTTTAAAACCAACATCCACCGGTAATGCTGCCGAATGACGACAACAGCTGCGGCGGCTTTGCACTGATTGCATTTTTTTTTTGCTGCAATGCTAATAATTCGGCCTAGATTCAATTTATTTGCACTCATTATGTACGCCTGCGGTGTATGCAACGTGGTGGTCAATAGAGCCCTGCAGGTTTGCCTAAACGTCAGGATAAAAAACAGAAGCGCCTTATTTGCAAAAAAAAAAAAAANGGGGGGGGTTAGCTGCAGAGAGAATCGCTTGGCTGGGTAACGAGCCCTGGCGTCTCTTTCACAAAAGGATCAAAGTGGAAGGTAAACCTCTCTTGGTCCAAACAAACAAATCGGGCTGGAATTTTAGGGCGTGACTGCGATGCATACCCGCCTTTTTTTTCTGCGGAGCATTTTTAGCGGAATAGACGCTTCTGGTGTAATCATTTATGTATGACCCCCGAAAGTGCAAGTCTGTGTGGTGGTGGTTGCATAAGTAGGTTGAATAAATAAATTTAAAAGGGGCGAAAGTGTTTTTTTTTTTTTGTAAAAAAAAAGGCCCGTCTCATAAAATTGCGTTAACAAAGTTTGACAACTTCGGATCATGTAGGTTAATTATTTTTTTTGTCCCCATGTCCCCCACGAGATAAGTCTGGGTGACGGACCCTAGAGGGATTCCGGATTGGGCAATAATTAAGGGCCGGTTGATTGGATTGGTGCTATCTGGGGCTTGGGATCTGTTTGCCTTCCGCTTCTAATGATCTCCAGACCCGCTCAGATAGGTATAAATGAAGCATCGATTCTCACTTTTAATAAATTTTGGGCGGAGGCCCTAAGAAGGATATTTGGCCAGAAAGGAAAAAAAAAGTGGATTGGCCCTCTCCACCTGGAAACAAGGCCCCCAAAATTGAATTGTAGGCCCCTACTCTCCTACCATTACCATTTTTATGGCTTACGAGGGGGAAAAAACTACGAGCCTCGCAGGGTGCGCGATAATTGAAGGGGGTGGAACTGAACATTGAACCGAGATAATTAGTATTATTACACAGCTCAAAAATCAGTTACCAGTATGTGAATTCACACCCTAGAAAATTGTTATTCACACCGTGCATTTTGTCAGGAGAACCAACTCTTTACAAACCGTTTAACAAAAGGAGCTAAATATATGTGAGTGAGTAAAATAATAAAATTATTTTGGCACGTTCAAATATATTTTCAAACAAAAAATTTGCATTCCTTGAACATGCCTGGAAAGTATAATAAGTTGCTGTCAGGTTGGTGTGTTAATTATTAATACACATGCGTTTTTTTAAAAAATTTCCAGGAATATTTTTACGTTAGATGTGTACAAGCAGTGATTCTTGGCGATTGAACGGATCCGTAGCCTACTCTCTAAAAAAATAAGAGTTAAATTAACTCTTTTAAACCTTGAAAGTGGTCATTACCAAAAATGAGTTATAATAACTCTTTGCTGGAGTTAAAACAACTCTTTTAGTTCATTTCATCCTCCGAAAGAGTGAATTAATAACTCTTTTCGGAGGATGAAATGAACTAAAAGAGTTATTTTAACTCCAGCAAAGAGTTATTATGACTCATTTTTGGTAATGACCACTTTCAAGGTTTAAAAGAGTTAATTTAACTCTTATTGAGTTTTTTTTAACTCTACTTTTTTTAGAGAGTAAAGCATCTTATCTATGGTTGTAAACATCTGCAATTAGCCACGTCATTATCCAAGTTGATCTATGTGGGTTGATTGAATTACCGTTTGAAATTAAGTTGTTGAAAAGTAATCGGGGAAGCTAACCGATACATGAGAAGAGCGGTTAGCGAGGAGATTGGAGCGCGCAATTACGAGTTATTTTACGACCATATCATTCCGTAATAGTCAATTATCGGCTTTTCTATCACGCGTGTCACGGAATTTGTGAAACTGGAAGCACGTCATCCGCAGAAAGTTTGGCCCCCCCATGAGGGTGAAAAAAAAAGCCAATGGCGGTCTAAATCTCAACGACTATAAAATATGCAATCAAGGCGCGGTTTTTTTTTCTGAAGCCGCAGTATGCTGAGGGGTGGGTCCAAAAGAATGCTAAAAAAATTAGGCAGAGGATTTGCGATCGAAACAGGAGTGTAGAAGAATCCCTGCAGCCCTTTTATGTCATCCAGGGCAACGCCCTTTCGCCGGGGGAAAATTCCCGCACGGGTTCAGCAACTCCCCCCCCTTCTCCTCCTCTCCCCTCTTTCCACCCCCGCACCCACCCAGAATACGGAGGCTGCACTCTCCAGAGAGCAGAACATGCATCGCCTGGTTTCAGATCAGCGAAAGAAGAGTGGTGGCAGCTGCATGAAGACGCGCAACTTGTTTTCCGCTTGATTTCACCACCCTCTTGCATGTCTCCCGTTAAAAAAAAAAAAAAAAATATATATATATATATATATATATATATATATATATATATATATATATATTATAATCCGGCCTGCCTACACTTCCGGTCCAGGGTAATGAGGAGGATTTGTACGGGGCCATGGGCTTGAAATCCGGGTATAAACTTGCGGAGAATCCCGTTAACAGCCTGAGCGCTTGTTTCTTCTCCGGACATCGCGTGATTTATACATTGCAGGTGCACTGCGTTCGATATCCACAACCGGCACGAAATACAATGAATGCCTGCATCCTAATAGGCTCATTCTTTCCGTCGGTTTGTCCGACCTGATGGGTGTCGCTATTGACCTGAAGGTGGCAGGAGTGTGAAGAGGGAGTCGGCTCCACCTATGCGTGAAGATTAGTACTACGTGGTAAATCGGGCGGGCATTCTCATTAAAACTGCTTGATTGTCACTATACTGATTGCAGATTTTTGCCAAATTTTGGCAACGGTTCACTAGTACAATGTGGATACCCGCGATAGGAGCCTCGTGCAGGACTAGAGTGAATATTAATATTGAAAGTGGCTCCACTAACTTCATACCACAGTAGTTATTTATACCAGCCGTTTTTGCGATAGGTGACGACCTAAGCTCCTAATTGGAGGTTGCAACGACTCATCTTGTCATCTCCAACAATCTTGCACGTCAGCAGGCGGGGGTCTTTTTACAGTGACGAGGAAAATATTTTTTTGGGAGCACATGTAAGCCTTAATTGGATGGCCGTGGAAGCAGCTAGTTTCCTCCAACATTATTGTGATCAGTGCTTGAACTAGAGAGAGGCTAAGCATGATGGTATCGGACTCGGACATTTTGAAGGAACTCCGATAGAGGAGAGGAAATTGCTTCAATTGCCTCGGCATGCATTGCTACACAGGGCTATATAAAGGAGGGGGGGTTGAAGCCAGAGCTGTAATATAAATTCAATTAGACGGAGCAAAGTAATAATGCGATCTATTACACATCTCTGGGCACATTCCAGGGCGTGCTTCATTAGTGGTAATAATTTCGCAGAGTTGGAGCAATCAGAGGCTGCCTTATATTCCGCAGGACCCGAAATCCGGGATGGCAAAGCCTTTTCCTCAGCGACATATCAAAGCGCATTTCTGTCCGTTAAGTCCCGGAATGAATCCCCCGGAATTTCCCGGAGAAAACTGTCGAGAAAATGAAAGTTTTGGAACCAGATTTTTTTTCTCTCTCTTCTTCTTTCGCGCTTTTCCCTTTCGTTTATTGTTATTCTGCCGGAGTCATTGGCATTGCTGGAGTATAAACAGGGGATTTTTGGGAAATGGTAGGGGGGGGGGGGGNGACAGGGCTTTGATTTTGGTGGGAGTGTAAACCCCTTTTCCCTCCACTTTCCCCGAGAGCAAATCGATTGTGTAGTGTGTTTCTCTGCAGTGCAGTCATGTGGTGTTAGGAATGTTGCTCGCCACTGGGGACCAAATAATGTGCAGTGGGTCAATGGCGTACGCACGGATTCGTCTCCGTTTCTTCCATTTTCTCTAAAAAGAAAAAAAAGGTTCCAGAATATTGATGTCAGTGAATTACTGCACGAATCTGGTGGTAGTAAAAGTGAAAAAAAAAGTTGTTCTCCTAATAGGCTTATTCTCTCCGTCCGATGTTCGTCCGACCTGATAGTATCGCTGTCTCTCACACGACCTGAGTGGCAGGAGTGTTCAGAGGGGGTGTGCGCCATCTATCCGTGAAGAATAGTACCACATGGTAAATCTCATTAGTTGTACGCCATCTATGAGCAAATAATAGTACTCTGTGGTAAATCAGCGGGCCATCTTGTTACTGTCTTACTGATTATATAGGTTTTTGCCCAATTTTGGCAACGGGTTCATTAGTTAATGTGTGTGTACTTCAAGTACATGAAGCTGCTGGCACATAGGCTCTTCAAGTGAAAGATTTATGCTCTAACTTATGCAAAGCTGAACTTGTTCACTTTATCTCCACCCTCTTTATAATCTCAGAACTAAAAGACGCAACTTTGGTGGGGGGATTTACCTGTTCAATTTTTAAGCCCCTTCCATTTTTTGGGGAGGCAGTGACTTCGAAAAATTGCATCCCCATGTTTTTGCCCTCCAGCTTTCAAAAAAACGGTGCACATGGAAGTGAGAGCGGAAGATTAGGACCTGTCATGTTCATGCATTTCGGCAGGGCGTCGCTTTTTTTTTTTTTTTTGGAGAAAGAGGACAGCACCCTCCAAAAAAAAATCTTGATCCGCTGCTTATAAGTTGAATTATTGACAAAAGGAGGAGGGTGCGCCTTTTATAGCTGGAGAAGCATGAAGTTGGGGAGTGGTATAGTATTTTTTTGTGCTATAGGAGAGCTAGAACTAGCTTGCCTTGCTATCGGGTCACGTCAGCGCAATTTTTCACACCGGTTCGAGCACGGAGCCCCTCCGATTTTCTTTCAGGAAAAAAATAGCTGAATAGAAACTGCAGGGTTGTGTCTCCAAGAGCTCAGCCCCTCCAACAATTATAAATGTTTAAAAAAGCGGTTAGGAAAGTGTGGCGCCGAATTTAATTTTGTGCTCGACGACTTGAAAAAAAAAAGGGGGGGGGGGGGGNTGTCCATCATATGGCATACTTTCAGCGGATGTGGACTAATTAGTTCGCAAGCGTCACCTGTCCATTACACTCTGAAAGTGAGAGGGGGGAGAAAAAATAGGCTCGCATTACCGTTAGGGGTAAAGCACACTTTATACCCTTATCCACGCTTTTATAGAAGTTTTTAACTGGTGGTTTATAGGACTGATATGGTTGAAAGGCAAGGCACGGAAATTGTTGTGAAAGGGATCCGGCTCGAGGGACTATTTTGCTGAGTTGAACGATAATTGTTTATAGCAGTTGTAATAATATTTCTGAAGTTCTGAAAGTCACGAATTTTTAATTTATTGAATGATTTTCATGGCAAGTTCTCTGTCTCATGATGTACTATACCGTTTAAAAAAAAGATGACGATTGTGCATTGGAATCAAATGCAAAATCGTCTCTTCATCATTTTGACCGATATAGTACGTACTATGCCACTTGGTTTCATCTGGAAATTTTTAGGAAAATGTTCACTGGCGGGTCGTGTGAGGAATGAATTTTAGCTCTGTGATGAGCGGTTCCATTTTTTAAGAACCTCCCTTTTAAGGGTCGCTTCCGGTGCTGTAAGTTGGGGGGGAAAAGATGGTACTCCGCCCTTCTTTTGTGCGCCTTAAATTCTTCAGAAGATTTTCCACGGACCTCCTTTTGAATCGCGCAAGGGGTCGTGGCCCTCTCCCGACATATTTTTTTTTTTAAATAAATTTTCCGTCCAACTCTTTTACTGTGGCTTCATGTAATTATTAACGACCCCCCCAAAAGTTCAGAGGGTTTAAAACGCCTGTTCCCTCAATTTTGTGGCCGGTCGCACTTCCCCTGGCTACAAAAGTGTGACCGCGACGTTATAACCGTGTGCTTTCAAAAAGTTTGGCAGCAGTTTGCACAAACAATGACAAACTTGTGGGACCTCTACACAAAAGGCCGCATACCTCTCGGAAAGGACGGACCCAAATTTTGACCAGGTTTTGACCACATATGTGCACGACCAGATGTGTGTGTGTGTGGCATTATTGGCAACTTTAATGAGATGGCCCACCTATTTACCACATGGTACTATTCTTCACGGATAGATGGCGCATACTCCCTCTGTACCACTCATGCCATCCTCAGGTCGTGCGGGAGATGGCTGTACTATCAGGTCGGACAAATATCCGACGGAGACACTATTAGGAGAAATATTTTGCCCAATATTGGCAGACGGTTGGCTGGTTCCCAAAATATAAAAGGGCAGAGGGGGGTGGTCCTTTCGTGCCACGTGCGTTTGGGTCACGACACCAATGATTAAGTTCGCAGATGGCGTCCTATAGTAAAGGAGGAAATTCGGCGTGACCGCGCAGGCGATCGATGCCTTTTCGGAGTCGCAGTGTGTTGGTTGAACCCTCCTGGATGGGGGTACAGCAGAGAGAGAGGGGGGTGGGATTGAACTGGCAAAAGGCAATAAAGCCAATATCCCAAGCCCCCCAAGATGGTGGCAACCGAACCGAATCTGTTGGATTCATTCGGTCGGGACCAGTCGGAAGGGACACAGCAGCTGAACAGTCTCTGGTGACACCCAGGCACCGGATGTACCGAGTGTGTCAGACGTGGGAGTGTCGTATGTATGAGGTTGGGTGGGCATGATGTGGCGCCAGGTGTTTTTATGCTAATTGACAACAGGCAGGTGGTGTGGCAAATTGAGGTGGCCCCAGTTGTGGTTGTGCAGTGGTGCAGGGTACCCACAACAATGCTGGTGACGCGAATGATGTGCAACAGTTGTGATGCGGTGGCGCAATTAGTGATTTGGGCACCAGGCACATGTTTCAAGTACAGGGGGAAAAAAATAGGGGTTTGAACACAACGTATGTGACATTGTGATATTACAATACTTGTGCGCAAAAAAAATCATACAGAGTGAAAAGTCACGTTAGATAATCAAATCACGCATAGTACGTTTCCATCGTTACACATGACACATTCATATCCGTCATTACATATTTGAAGGTTCGTTCCCTCAATTGAACATGTACACACGCTGTTGTATTTTCTATAAAAAAAAAATCGTCATCAGGAATATCAGATTACATGTAGGTATACGCATAATTTGCATTGATAAGACTGGACAATTAGAATAATCTTGCTGCTTGTTGACATGTATACAAAGTACGTTTGGCCACATATCAGTGAGGAGATAACGTCCAATTAGCAGTGGTAAAGAGGGTTTATTTATATTCCGTGTGGATCAGGTGAGGAGTTGGGCATCCTTTTGATGTTCAGGCTTGGCACGTGCCAGTGGCAAAGATATCTGGCGACACCGATTTTGGGCGACAGGAAGAAGAAAAAAAAATCTTACATTGGACCCCACCTCTCTTGTCCCAGGAGAATTTTCTGGGGAGGAAAAAAGAGTCTAGGTGGGGGTAAATCGGGATCATAAATCTGCAGGGTCTGGGGTTGAAGTTGGGGAAGAAAGTGAGCTCCTGCCGACCTTCTCTGGAGGGTTTTTTTTTCCGGCCATTTTTTCGGACTGGAATAATGTCACGCGAAAAGGTGATGCTGTTGTAGATGGAATTTTATGGGCGAAGAAGGACCACACAGAGGGGAGGGAAAAAAATTTGAGAAAGGATATTGGTCCATCTTCAGATGAAATAAGGAGCTTCGGAAAGTCGATATTGATTCAGTTCTTTAAAAAAAAAAAAACCTACTCTTTCCACATTCTTGCAATACATTGTGGTTTATAGATCAATGGACTTGCTTTCTGATTGAGTGCCCCTTGCATCTGTAGTTGTGCGCAGTTGAAGTCTTGATTTAATCGCAACTGCGCTAATCAGAAACTTGTTGCCTCAAGATGTATTCCACGCATGGATAAATCACATTATTCGATTCATATTTGCATAAGCAACAGTATTTGACGATAAAGCATCTGCTGAATCTTTGTTATGCAAATAGGCTCCTTCATTTTGAATTAATTGCTGCTGTTAACACCGTCAGCATGCATGTATAGTCATTACTAGAGTTACACCTGCTTGTTTCATTTGCAAGTATGGGTTGAGCTTTTCGTAAGTTGCTACTGCCTCCAAAGGCCAAGGTGTTAGAATGGCTGCTATCAACTACATTTTTGTCTGACACATTGAACAGGTGTCCACCACCGTGCCTTTTTACCCCCTATTGTATACTGTACTGAAGTGCTCTGCTAGTCATCCTTAACGCCTGCCCCGTTACTGTTTATTTACCATCCTTGGGTGGCCCACAGCTATCTGGCAGCTTAGGGATTGTTAGTTACCTTCACGGAACCAGGGTCAAGGGACCAAAAAAGACACTCCTTCCTGATCGTTGTGCAAAATGTTGGGAATGAAAAGGGCTCCGTTGGCCAGTGTGGAGGACTTGAGCCGCTTTACCACCCCGAGGAACACTCCGAAAAACACTCCCTCCCCACGAATAAGACTAAAGTGGACTCCCAGAGAGCCTCACAATCATGAGGAGGAGCTGAAGATTTTGGAGCAGGATGTGAACAGTGAAGAGGATTCTCCAGTGACACACACTCCTTGTACTCAGGGTCCTCTGGATAGGTGAGGGTCACAATAACATGTTACATGACTGGCCGTAAGTGTTCATTTTAATACGACGATGCTTTCGGATAACATGTAAGCTTGAACGTCACAAAGAGCTACACTTTTGCACAGGCTTGAATGAAAGGGCTCTCTTTGCTGAGCAGTGTGAAATGTTGCCAAACTCGTTACCTAATGCAGTGTCGTCTTCGTTACAGACTGAATTTGGTGTACCTGACTCTGGTGCTGCACGGAATTGGCACCCTTATGCCATGGAACATGTTCATCACTGCCAAAGACGTGAGTGTGCCGAATAATCAGGTTTGATTCCAAATGACTAAAGTCGTGTTTCTTTTGCAGTACTTTGTTTCATACAAATTGAGTAAAGAATACACAGGCGTAGCGTCTGAGTATGGAACAAACTTCCTCCCCTACATTGGTTTTGCCTCCCAAATCCCCAATGTTATATTCAACTGGCTCAACATTTTCATTCAGTTAGGGTAAGTGGCTCAATCTTCTTATTTTGAACATTGCCAATCTACAAGTCCGTTTTATTTCTGAATCGCTTTGAAACTAATGCAAATTTACGACCTTCAGGGGAAATCTAACCTCTCGTGTGGTATGGAGTATCTTCGTGGAGGTGATGATCTTCATTGTGACTATCATTCTGGCCATGGTCAATTCGGCTGAGTGGCCAGACTACTTCTTCTGGATCACCATCGCCACAGTGGTCATCCTCAACAGTAAGAGCGTTGTCAAGCATCAATTCCTGAAAAATATGCTAAATTACATTTCCTTTTCAGTGGCCAACGGGATCTACCAAAACACTGTGTATGGAATGGCCGCCAAGCTTCCCTTCAAGTACACGGGAGCAGTAGTGCTTGGGTCGAACATCAGCGGAACCTTTGCCGCCATCATCAACATCATGTCCATAGCAATGGCTCCCAACAAGAGGACAGCTGCCATATACTACTTCATCACCGCCCTCTTTATTCTGCTTGCCTGCTTTGACACCTACTTTGCTCTCCCTCTCAATGTAAGTAACACCTTCACGCTGAAGACAAGCACCATGGAGTTATGTCTGGGGTGACAAGAGTCTAATTTTTTACATACTGATGAGTATTCGCAAAGCATTATTGTGGAAAAGTATTGTGAATGCAATCTGTACTGAAGGCTGTTTGCATAATATTGGCATTTGGCGGCACTTTGCAAACAGTTTTGAGCGGACTATTGCAGCCTAAAGGATAGTGAAAGACCCAATGACTTCATATGGTCTAATGAGACTCCCTGGATTGCTGAAACATCATAATACGTACATGGGAATAATCAAGGCATAATAATTATTGCTTGCTTCTCATTTGCAGCGTTACTACCGTTACCATGAACATCTGAACCAGAAGGAGCAGATGGTGAAGCAGAAGTCAAATATGGGTGTGAAGCCATCGACTCCGTACTTGGCGATATTCCGCAAGTGCTTCCCCCAGTGCTTCAACGTGTTCATGGTCTTCTTCGTAACCCTGGCCATATTTCCTGCCGTCCATTCAGACATCAGAATGGTGGACAAGGAATTCGTTGTCCCAGAGAAGTACTTCTCTGCGGTTACCTGCTTCCTCACCTTCAACATGACGGCCATGATTGGCAACATGGTGCCTGGACTATTCACCTGGCCCAAGCCCCGGTTCCTGTGGATCCCGGTGATGCTGCGTCTTGTGCTGATCCCGTTCTTCGTGTGCTGCAACTACAAACCCCAGGACGTGGAGAGAGTCTTCCCTGTCTTCATTAATGAGGACTGGCTCTACTGGTCGATGAGTGTTGTCCTCGGACTCACCTCCGGCTACTTCAGTTCACTCGCCATGATGTACTGCCCAAGGTGAGAGATTCCTCATTAAATTTAAGGGGCCCGTGCAATTTACGTCACACTAAGCACTTACAGATGATAATGAGGGGCTGCTTCTAGTGAAATATTCTTGCTAATTATCCATTTACCTCAATGGTCCACCTGTTGTTGTCATGCGACATCTGCTCCTGTAAATTTCAACAATTCAGTGCATTACCCTCTGCTATTGAATTGGCCGGAAAACTTTTTCTATTCTCCGCCCTTTTGAAATACATCTTGCAAATGTTAATTGACAGCATAGTATCATGAAGATAATTTAATGGGAATTTGTCATGGTTATGATTTTTCTTCATGAATCCTGAAAAAGTAAATGTGCACTTGTCATGTTCTTTCTAGTAAATTTTGATGCTGTATGCAGTTGTTAGGCTGCAAATACAAAAATTAAATGTCTGCTGCAATGAGACCTGTCTAAGGTGTGAAACTTATCCGATACAGAATTTTTGCTTGGTCCTGTTTGGTGACTTTCAGTGCATTTTTGTTGCATACAATGATAATTTATTGCTCACGAAATTATTTCTCTGAACTTAGCAATTGTCTTAGCTGCAACTTTGAAAATGATTGCGAGGACCAAACAAAAGGTCTGGAACAGACGAGTTTATACCGCATGCAGGGTCCATTTCAGACAGGTTTTATTGCAATATTGTGGGTCACATTATTTCATGAAAATTGCTGCTCATGCCGTGGTCGATTATCTAGCATGAACATGTGTAATAATGCTGAATAATCCGGAAGCACTTTGGAGTACGGGACAGGAGGGAACTGATTGTACAAATTCAAAAAGTCGTCCAAGTATGAAAATAGGTTTATTAAAAATTATTTTACACTTCAACAATTATTAGTTAAAACATTTCACACAATTTTATAGTAGTAATGTTTGTCATCCATTCAGGAAAAGCCCCTTGATGATAATGGAAAGCAGCCAAATGCAATGTCACAAAGCATTAGCATACAGTAGTGAGCATCAAGATGTTGACGGTAGACCAGACCTCTTTCTCGGGTGTACCGTCCACACCTTTACGCTTGTGACTGTACGTTTCACTTGTACATAAACTGGAATATATTAACGATAATATAGTTTCAGCATAATTATGAACAGTTCATAAATGCAAAGCTTTTGCGTTACTTTTCATTCAGACTTAATACGCCACAAGGAAGGACATAACTTTGTCAGTTGGACCGCCCACAGGTGCAGCGTGACAACGAAGCCATTTCTTATACTCACTCGTAATTGGATGACTGTACCGCAATGAACATTTAAGCCTGTGGCCTTGACACTTGCATTCCCTTCCTCCGCAGGGTGGTTGAGCCGGAGTACGCCTCAACCGCAGGCATGTTTGGAGCCGCTTCCCTGATCACAGGAATATTCGCTGGGATCAACTTCTCCATGGCACTCTCCTGGTTTGTGCAGAAAGTCAGATGGCAGTTATGAAGAGGGGCTGGCCTTTTAGAGAGAATAACAAAAAAAATGCAAGAGAGAAAGAGAGAGAGCGAAAGAGAGAATCTTAGGGATAAGTGGAAAATAGTGTGGGTGAAGGTGAGACTGTAAAAGGGAGGGTGGGAGTGTGTATAGGGAACGAAGAAGCAATATGATGACGATGCATGGTGCAGTTCCTTACAGATGAAAATAGAATCAAGTTAGAATTGGGAAGTTTTTTTAATGCTTTTTTCAGGTGCGCGAATGACTCCATTTGGATTTTTTTATTATTTGGACTCCCAAAAATGCGGGTGTTGGAAGAAAAAAATTTGAACTCCCATGCCCTTTGCATAATGATTTTTTTTTTTTTGAAAACCAAATGTGACGTATTTACTTGTAGTTACCCTTCACTCCTTCTCTTACCATTTCTCCTTGTATTTAAACTTTTTAAAAGCAAGGACAGGTCTTAGGCATTTTGTCGGTTTGGAGTGGGGGTTGGGTGGGGTTGACATGAGATATTTAGCTTTCGCACCGTAACGTTTTTTGAAAGTTTTGGACTTTGATAGGAACTGACAAAGTCACCCATCATGTAAAATAACGATGCATTACCAGATCTACTGGACAAAGTTTGTAGTAAGGCAGTGATTCTCAGGGTTGTCATTTAGTAGCAGTTTATGGAGGGGGTGGGGATCAGGAGGGGAAAGGGGTTAAGTTTTGGTGACACGAGAATGGCCTACTGAGTATTTGTGTTTCTCTTTTTCCCTTGTGCATTGCGTTGTGCATTTACTTGTAAAGGTTGGACACACGAGAAGGGATGAGGTAAGCCCTGATATCACGTACCTCGTCTCCGTGTTGGATCAACCTCAATTTTTATCTATGTGGCCTTACACGTAGTGTATATGTTTGGGGCCATTTTTTTTGTGCAGTTATTATTATCCAGATCATGTAAAAAGATGCGCTGCCTTTTTCTAGGCCATTGTTTCTCATTCATTTCTGTGGCCCTGCTGTAACAAATACATCTTTAAATGTAAACCTGTTCTGTTGATAACAGCAAATGTCTTGCTTGAGGTGAAATGCTGCTTATTTATACCGCAACTTTATGGCAAAGTAATCTGAAATCAAAACCTGTCTCTCGGCGACTTGGCCTGTTTGATTGTCTTTCTGAACCAATGTTTCCCTTGCCAGTAGTGAGTCACCCCCGGACATATTGTTATTTTTGTTAACAATGCAGTGCAATAAATGAATGAGGAATTCCCAAGGGCTATCGGCCTGTCTTTGATTCTCATCTGTTGCGGGAAGAAAGCAACAGAAAGGTGAGATTTAAAATATCCACACTGTGCATGCAAAAAAATGGTGTTTCTGAAGAGAGTTCCCTCCCATTGATAAGCACTCGAGCAGCAGGAGGCTTTTGCAGCACACTCCTGCGGCACTAGTACTTAGGAACAGGACAGGAGTGTACAGACACACTCTACGTCACAGCCGTCTCGCCACCTGGGGATTTGAGGATTCAACAGGTGGTCCAGCAGCTGCGTCTTATGAAAAATAAAAAAACGATGGAGACGTCAAGCAATGACTGGCGAAATGGTCAATCAAGAGATTCATTTTGCATTGCTGAATGAATTTCGTGCAGTACATGACGGATGTGTTAAGAGAGGGCCCACTCATCCAATTGTGACCCCGGACCCAGAGTAGAACTGCTTTTGGTTGACTCAATTGGCCTCAATTGGAAGGGAGGACCCCCCCTCCCACAGCCACCACCTCCCTCTCTCCCTACCCTAGTGGCCTCCAGTGCTATACTCCCGCAGGATATCCCTATCAAGCGACTAATAAGGAACAGGCTGAGCCAGGAACATCATGAAAGAACTCCTGCTGATGGTCACCCAATGGATACAAGAACAAAATGCTGGACAAGACGACATGTTTTTGGTCGCAGGAATTGTTACAACATGCAACATCGTAGCCATTTGTACGA
Organism: Catajapyx aquilonaris; assembly: GCA_000934665.2. NCBI lineage: Eukaryota > Metazoa > Arthropoda > Diplura > Dicellurata > Japygidae > Catajapyx > Catajapyx aquilonaris. The sequence continues at coordinate 47,143 of JYFJ02002041.1, forward strand.
GTACGAATGAAAAGCAAGAATAAAATCTACTCTGTCTGGCTATGAATTTGTGCTCATACAACCGGCCTATTTTAGAGAGTAATGCATAGTAATGAAAGGGCCACCAGAGATGTTGATAATCACCAATACACATTATGTGGAAGTCCTGCTAGAGCCTTCAATAATGACTTCCTCATAATTAAACATCCTATGGTTGTTACTAACTTCCATTTTAGCATTCAACCGCCTCTGTTGCATGTAATTGACTCATGAGGTGATCAATTTCTGGCTTGGTTTCAAGGGTATGACTGCATGGCCGCTATTATGATAGTTGATAGTACGAGTCAACTATCACACGCTGCATTTACACCCCCCAACGCTGATTATGGCTACTTTAAAACTAAAAAGGCTTCCATTGACGCTATTGTAATGGTTTTGCTAGTTGAATACGTAACGCATAACGTAGATACATGCATGTGGGTGACAATGCAGCACATATAGTGGAACATATGCTAACTTTGAAGCGTGCCTTGAACTAAAGAGTAGAAGACAAACTCACTTGGTGTCCAGAATCCATCGGCTGTCACTTTGGTCTCAGAAGAGAAGTTCACACTGTAATGTTTCCCAGCTGCTGACTCCTCAGATGCTGGTGACCCCGTCTGTCTGTGGGCCAACCCCAGAGAGGAGTCCTAATATACATGTGGTGCTGACCAATGGCAGAGGGGACCTTAATTCGTCCTCTAATCACGACCGACCCCACACTGCCACTACACTGCTGTACCACCACCACTGGATGATGATCCACCGTTTAATCTCTTTTTCCCAGGTCTCACTCTTACTCAACCGATTTAATCAACGGGAAGTAGAGGAGAGGGTGGGAGGTAGGGAGGGGGTTTAAATAGGGTTCAAAAGGCTTTTGGGCCATGGGGGGATTGCGATTAAAGGCTTCCTTCCGATTCTTTTTTTTTTTAATTTTATATTATTCATTCTGGTCGAGGGCAGAGGTACAGAGAGGGACGAGGTCACCAGAAGTGGGGGGTGCTGGTGCTGGATGATGATGAAGCACGTGAGGACCCTTTATCAATGTATGGCTAATTGGGAACAGGAGGGTATGACTTGACAAGCTTTTTGGGCATATTTAGGTGGGTTTGCTGGACCTAGACCTTGGACAAGATGAGACTTGTACAGCTGATGACCAAAAAAGTTTGCAGTTCGGTTACAAAATGAGCTCATTTTTTTATTTTATATTAATTGTTTCTGGACTGTTATTAACAGTTATGGGCCTTCAAAATACGCCCAATACTCAGCCTGTTACATAACTACTCACATGTCAAATTAGAATCTGTCGCGATCATTTAAAAAAAAATTAATTATGAATATGTCCTGGCTGCAAACCAAAACGACTGTATGCACATAACTGCAATAATAATTGCTACAATATTCCGTAGCACGTAAATATTGTCATTTAATTTTTTAAATAGATTACGTGAGAGTTCCTGGCCGTTCCTGATACTGAATTATTTCCCCTGGGTTTGTTTATTGTCCCCTTCATCATTTGTATGCGCATTTTAAAAATGTAGCTTACAATTTAATCTCACCTGCTCATCCCTCCGCAGCAAGATGCACACACTTGGAGTAAATTCAAGCCAGACCATCTTCTTCCTAGAAACCAAACCTTCCTATGTACATAAAAAAGACCCCATGAAAAACGGCCATAATGACCACCTGCCCGCCAATCTCCTCCAGATGGACCCATGTATTTTTATCTCCGGATTTCCCCAGGATATTTTCATACATATATACAAGTGTGCACATTGCAACCTGCGTATAGGTTCCCATGATGTCCAAAGCGTTTCCTCTGCAAAGACCTAGTCATATTATATGTGGAGCAGAGGGAGACAAGAGCTGGCTTTAGATGGATAGAAAGAGGCTCCGGAGGTCAAATTCATTCCCCCAATTGTGGCCTCTCTATTGAAAGGGACGGAGGGTAGGAAAAGGGAGGCCCTCAACTGGATCATATCCACAGGACCTCATACAGATCATACCCCCCTCAAAAAAATGACCCGCAAAATTGTCTGTTAGCTGATTGCAATAATATTTCCGATGGAGGAAAAAAATTGGCAGACTATGTGCGTGGCAAATATTTTTCCACAGCTGGTGCATGTAATGTATGTATGCAGTGTGTAGCCTACACAATTGACTGCAGCTTGGCCTGAATGCGGGTTATAAGGGGAGGGGGGGAGAATGTGGTGGTGGTGGTGGGGAGGGTATGCAAATGTAAAGAGATTAGGCGTAGGTGCTGCCACGTACTCGACTTCACTCTGGAGTGTATGTTGGGAACAGAGTAATTACGCTGCCAAGTTTTATGTACGCTCAATTTTTTTATTATTATTACTTCACTCACAGTCAGTACAGATGCTGAAAATTACATTGTCGCACAATCCAGCTGCAAGTATAATTTTTGGGGGGGGGGAAATTATTCCTGGAATTCCTGGAATTGTTTGGCGTCTTCTGCCAAAAAAAAAAAAAATAGATATATGAAAGACGTCATCATATCCATATTTAATTCAATGGACACATTCCACCCGCCCACCCTTGATGTCTGTGTATATGTTGGCAGCTGGTTGTCACATAACCTCATTGAGACTACTTACCGCATGTTTTTTTTATGAGCTGGTCATTCATAGCTGGGAAAGCCATTGTCTTTCGGTTGTTGACCCAAACGATGACCACCACTGGTATTTTATTATGATTATTATGCAGGATGAAAATTGTCCCCAATGTGTTAAGCAGACGTGTGCAGGTACATCACAAACCGATTACCTGCGGCACTACTACTTAGGACACTAAGGACAAAAGTTGGTCTTTTCTGTCCAGTTGTCAACTCACCTTTTTTTTTGTGTGTGTGTGAAAATGTCCCCAGATCCGGATGTTGAGGACTCATCTTGGGTCGGAATCGTGTTGAAATGAGCTTGTTGGATGTGTGCTTGTGTGGTAGGTAGGTAACATGTTTCGTCTTGAAAGGGGTGGGAATAAGGGTAAAGGGGGGGGACTCGACCAATGAGCAACTGAAAATGAGTTTCTCCTGGCGGATCTTCATTGGCCACTTTGGCTCAAAGGCAGGTGGGCCAAACGATGAAAGCCGTCAGACCAACCCCATCCAAATATTGGACTTTGCCCACCTCCAACTCCCAAATTTTGGGGAGGTCTGACGTAATTACAAAAGTGAGGGCATCTAAATGGGAACAACGGGAAAAAAATATATATATTAAAACCTCAACATGTTTTTATTTAACATGAATTACATTTCGACGGTTGACATTCCCCAGTAACAGCAAAGGAGCAAAAGTCCAAAGTAATAAAGTGCACCTGCTCGTGAAAATCGGGCGTCGTAAACACCACTTATTGTTGGGGATGGCCATTTCAGGCAAATTAGCACCATTTTGTATCAACCAAAAATTTAAGGAAAAAAAAAATCGTGGACATAGCCCCTTTTGCTTTAGAGGGTAATTAAAAATGTAAAAACGACAACAATATAGACACCGCGGAATGTTGCGCACCTTACATTAGAACAATTACACAATTAGCTACTCTGCAAATAACGTGCGTTATGAAACAGCATTTTTTTTAGACTTCCCACGATAAGGGCGGTCTATTTTGAAAGAATATATTTTTACGGAATACATTCATTGCTCTGGACTTTCGTTTGCTTATGGACCCGCTGGGCCTCCAAAAAGCTATTGTTGTGTCGGACTCCTCCGCAATAATTGCACTCTAATTTAGCCCATAAAAATTAAACATGAACAACAGGTGGACAAAATATTGCCAAATGTGGCACAAAAAAAGGTTATTTCCTTTCTTTAAAATTTGTCACTCAAACTTTTTTTTGCAAATTGAAGATTTTCGCACTGACCAACAGACAAGCAGCAGACGGATGATGATGATGATGTGATTACATTCATTCAACGGTTACCCATCATCATCTGTCAATTGGTGTCGGAATCTCTTGTCGAGTAGTTCCTGAGTCGGAATGTGTCCCCCATACAACTGAAGGACATCCGCTGGGGTCACTGGGAGGTCACATTTGCACCACCGAGAAAACACCGGGGTGCGAAGTACATGCCCGGCTAACGAACACTGCATACCTGACACTCTCAATTTCTTTTTTTAAAAACTACATGTGTGTGTGGCCATTGCTAATTCCAGACTTAGATAAGGTGAGGTTGAAGGGAACAAACGAAATGTCGATGACCTATGACCCAAATTGCTGTTCTTTTTATGGCGCTTTGTTATCGGACGCAGACGACTCCGATCGGTTGTGCTGTACGAACTGTGGTGGTACGAACTCTCAAAAGATTTTTTTTTAAAATAAAAAAGTATGTGACCACAGGGTCATACACGCAATTGTAGAATATACGTAGAAAACTGCAGATGCAAATCTGTGGGAGGTCAAGGACAGGTCATGTCGCAATCGGTCCATAAGGAAATAATCGTCTACAGTCGTGAGAAAGACTATAAAAAAGGGGGCAGGTGTCACATTTCGTACACTTTATCAGCACATCAATTTTGCACCCGCATGTGTGTCACTCTTTTATATATATATATAAAAAAAAGCCCCTTCCCCTTCCCCTTGATCAACACAACTGGTGATGACTCGTCTCCCATTATCATCCGATTAAAAGTACAACAAGTAAATAATATCCAGGCCTTTGAAAATGTCGCGTGCTGCTTGTTAATGTATATGAAAGAGGGGGGTGAAAATTAGAAGACAAATACTTATAATGACCACCTTTTCTCTCTCTCTCTCTCTCTCTCTCTCTCTCTCTCTCTCTCTCTCTCTCTCTCTCTCTCTCTCTCTCTGTGATGGCGTCATATTATGGTCAATTTACGAATAATCCTCCCCTCAATATGTACCTTTCTGAATTGGTAAAGTGCTATTGTTCCGACACCCCAACATGTCTCCCGGATGCTGTCGGCGCATTTATCTCATTTTCACGCTATATTAGTTGTGTCTCGTTGTATATATGAACATATCGTGTGTGTGTGTGTGTGGTGGGGCAGCACCCTTAAAAAAAAGTTCATATCCGAAACACCTTTTAGATATATAACAATAGCCATTTTTTGTCCATCACCTGCACAGGAAGACCCGCGGGTTCAAAATAATAGTAATAAAAAAAAATACATCACCTGCCACTTGCATATTAAAACACAAGCAGTATTTTCATCCGCAGAAAAACAATCCTTGAAGTGCACACATTTCCGCAATTATTTTATCTCGCAACAAGTGCACAATATTTATTTCCCCCCCTGCCATCAACAACTGTTGGCAAGTGTCACATAATGCATGCTCTCGTGCCCTTGTTAATCTCCCAATCGCAACATATGTGCAAATATAATTGGCGATGTCTGCTGGGACGGCACACTTCAAATGATCCGGATTTTTTTTCTCCTTCCAAAAGGGTGTGGGAAGGTCCTTGAATAAGTGTTGAGGCACCTTTATGGACACTTCTGATGGGGCCAAAGCATAGAGATTCCGACCCCCAAAATAAAACGTGACACAATGCGAGACACATATCGTACGTACACGTAACAACAACACGTGACACACACACTGTGAGTCACATTAAAAAGCGTCCAAATTTGGAACAGACAACTCATCGGGATGTCCCACCTTTTTTTTCTCTCTGTGTTTCTTACGAGGAGGAACATTGTTGAAGATTTTTCTCTCCATCAGGAGGACAACATTGTTGACTATAGATTTTTCTCTCCATCAGGAGGAGAATATATTGTTGAAGATTTTTTCTATCCAGGAAGAGGAGAATATATTGTTGAAGATTTTTCTCTCTGTTTGTCTTACGAGGAGGAACATTGTTGAAGATTTTTTCTCTCCAGGAGGAGAGTATTGTTGAGGATTTTTCTCTCCATCAGGAGGAGAGCATTGTTGGACGTATGATGATACACAGAAGTTACGACATGTGAACGTTACCACGAGCATTCGCATTACAGATGCCCATTATAACGGTCACAAACCGAAACCTCCGAAACATATATATTTTATATTTTAAAAAAAAGGCTCTGTGAATATATGATACACACGGTGGCTTACCTTGTACAACACACACGTCGAACTGCAACACACATGTGTATCCATAGTGTTTCCTTTTTTTTTTCCTCTTTTAGTAAGGTCTGTTATAGAGAGAGCAAAACTGACACCTGCTGGCTTCTGGCTCAAGTTTTTTTTTTTTCACTCTCATTTCTTTTTGTAAACCAACTGTTTATGACGCGGCCTTTTAAAAAAAAGTGGGGGGAGAAAAAAAACAAAAATTTGCATTGCTAATAACCCACCGACAAATGTTTCCGAACCTATTAATTTCTGACACTTCAAATCCCTCTGTACCGGTACTGTACAGAGCAGCTGGAAATTATACCGAATGGGACACTTTTTATTTAATTAATTTCAGTTAAATTTAACTGGTTGCTGGGGTTAACAACAGGCCTTATCTATTGTTGCAATAGGCTTGAAATGACTTAATTACTGACTCATAATTATCACCCGGATTTGTCTCCATAACAAATATAGTCATACACGGCACACACTAGACGGATCTATCACATTTCGGTGTGGCCAAGTGAAATTCCCGGACAAACGCCCTTCCTAATATGCAAATCCACATCCTGTACGTGTGGCACGTGGGTTAAATTACCTAACACCACTTCATCTGGGGGTTTCTCATTGCATTAGAAGGGCCGGGGAGTGAAAAAAAAAAAGAGGATTGAATTAATAGTTTAAAAAATGAATCCACCTGTGCGGCTGCGAAATTTACATTGAGCAGTGTGTATGTAACGAGTAGTTAGGCGCTTACCTGGTTGCCACGGAAAACCAGAAGGCATGACTTGTTGCTGTTACTTTCGCTTGAAATATATAGGACTGTCTGTTACATGCACTGTATATACATAAGGGGAACGGGTGCAGGGGGGGGAGAATACAGAGTCTGGCACCTGCATCTGCGGCTTCCAATCATGTTTCCGTCCATTGTTTCCCATCTGACAAATCCCAGCCGCTCTTTTTTCGCCACACATCCCACACACTATTCCCCAACTAGGTTTTATTTGGGCAAAAAAAGACGGATCCATTTTGAATTTTTTTTCCTGTAGCTGCCCCGGCAATTGATAAACTTCATTTGATTGGAAGTTCCTGTTGACCTTGTTACGCATGAACGTGGGCGTTGCATTGGAATAATTGCTTTTATTGTGATACGTTTTAAATTAATATTACAAAATGATTATCCTCTCTCTGCGATGAGTTTGACGACACTGTGGTCCATCATTACTGGGTCCAGACAGCGGTGGATCACACTGCCGACTATCTCATCCAGAAGGGTGTGCACCAAGCTGCAAGATAAAAAGATCATTAACCTCCTTTTTTTATTACGCAGAGGACCAATTAATTGTCAGACTCATAACGTACTTTTCATCCGATACGAATCGCCAAAGGTACAGCTGCAAGTAGTACGTGTCCACCTGCACCTGCTGCAATCCAAATCGGCTGAAAGTCCGAAGTCGGACACATTCCAGGAAAGTCTGCGGAAAGAAAAAAATATTGCCTGCAATAATTGTACCATACATGTAGGGCATACAACAGATGCCCTTATTCATTCAGCGATATAAACATGTTTTGTTGCGAGCTGTTCAAGGCTGCACCCTGGAATTTCCCTCCCACAATGCGCGCACGCTTCCATTGTTTTGCACTTGCTCCAATTGCCACAAACCTTGAGGCTAATTTTGATGATTCCAGTGAGTATGGACACCTTGGAGAACTGGACCGATCCGAATATCTCAATCCTTTCCGAGAAAAGCTTCTGGATGTTGGTCGCAAGGCTTGTGTCCATCTGGCTCGGGGCGTAAGCAGACCATGAGGATGGCGGGGGTTGACCCGAGGGCGGCCCCTGGTGCTGCTTGGCTGCCAGAGAAGCACCTGGCTGGTATCCTCTCCGGCTGGAATCCGAACTGCGTTCCTCCTTCCGCTGCCCCTCCTCGTAAAGGGCTCCCACTCTGACTTCCATAGCCGTCACATCCTCCACAACACGTTTCATAACAGCTCGAACAGTCCTCGGCTCTATCGTGTGCAGCCAGTCACGCGTCTCCACAGATTTCCGTAGCATCTGAATCGCACGGAAATGTGTTAAAGACTCATAACCACAATTATGATGAAAAGTATCACCTGCGAGAGGGTCAGTCCTTGCACCCTGACGTAGTGGTCCAGCATCTGCTGAGCCACCTGCTGCATCCTTCCATTCAAGGTGTCCGTTGGTGTTAGCTGATTCCTGTCCAGAGATCCAAACCGCTCGTCCACTGCGCCCAGCAAGAAGTGAACAGTGGACGTTGACATGTCCAAGCAAAAGCGGGACAGCAGGAGAAACAGGTCGGGCGGTAAGCTATCCCTGTCTTTAGCGCAAAGTCCGGACGAATGGGACGCCATGAACTTGATGAACTCGACGACCATTCCTTCTCTGACCGCTCCGGTGCAAAACGGCTGCCTGAATTCCGGCTTAACTGCGAAAGTCATCTCCGGCTGCAGGAAAAGCTGCATCTGGTCCAGCACAGATCGGGTCTTATCTGCGACGGAGGTCACCAGAGCAGTCAAGGAATCCCACAGCGCATTGTTGCCTTCCCCGTCCTGCGTCAGTGGTTGCGGGGAGGTCAGAGTTTGAATCAGAGACGACAGCGTGGCCTCAAAATGAGAGCACAGGACTGCGAGGTAGATAGAAGATTGGGAGCGGCTTGCACTTGACACGATAGTCAGTCCAGTCCTGCAGAATGAAATATTGTAATTAAAAGTACTGTCAACATTCATGTAACTTACCTGGCAAAGTCAGTCTGCGGCAAAAGCTTGGACATGGCTTGCAGTCTGCGGTGGAACCTGTCCAGTGCTCTGACCAACTGAGCAGTTCCCCAAGGCTCCTTCTCAACTTTAAGACGAGACTCAACGAGATGGAAATAACGTTCCATCAGATGCATCACAAAATTTATCAACTTCTTCACCGCAACAGTCTCCAGACGCTCGCTGCAAAAGAGATATATGTCACGTGAAAACCTCATTACGAATATCATGCAGCAGATCGTACCTCTCCTCAGGCGACCTTCCACCGACCCATGCTCGGCTGATGAACACATCGTTGTAGGAAGCAACTACCAAACAAATATCGCTGAGGAATCCATTACAGCCGAGGTCAACGAAATCCAATATGTCAGCCTTCCCAGCTTCAGCCACCTGAAGCACATCCAAATCCTGGTCCAACCTCAGCTTAGCGTGAGCCAAAAAGTCATCACAGAGCGACTCTCCAGGCTCGCCAAGTTGAAGAAGCAGGTCAACAGCTTGGGCTAGCTTTCGAGGTGAATTTGAACCCACATCATCTTCCTGACCTCTAACCTAAATAACCCGAGATGGTCGTTAGCAGAATTCTGAAATGGTAACGACAACGAATGAGCCGTACCTGTTCCCTCAGCTTTTCTTTGAGCCGACCAACGATGGCATCGCAATCTTCCTGTATCCCGTTAAACGAAGCCATATGCTTGTAATGAGCCAGAACCTTCTGTGCTCGAGTGTAAAACAAGACAGCCTGCGGATAGTCCCCGTCGTCCAAACAAGCGGTCAGCTTAGTCGGAAGCTCAAACAAAAACTGAAGCTTCTTCAACAGCAAATGGACTCCGGACAACTTATTAATTTGCACCCGTCGGTCTTGCAACGTCTCAGATATTTGTGCCGAGAAGGAAGTGATGGCCGACATGTTGGTTGCCAGCAGATCCATCTCCGCCTCCATCTTCTTAAAGTCGCTCTTCATCTAATGACATTAGAATGCAGAGGGAATTAATTAGTCAGCCAACTATTGTTTTGATTGTAAACGAACCTTTCGTATTGTGTCGGTTGCGGATATGAACTTATTGTAGTTCTCATACACAAGCGTCTGCATATCCGAATCCAACGCCTGAATCTGCTTAATCACGTCACTCTCCCGATCCATCAGCTGATTCAACGTCGACTCCTAAGTAGCAAAATTGCAATTAGAACACTTTCGACATTCCAATAGTGCAATTAGAACACGTTCGAAATTCCAATAGTGCGATTAGAACACGTTCGAAATGCCAATAGTGCGATTAGAACACTTTCGTCATTAAAATAGTGCAACTAGAACACGTTCGAAATTCCAATAGTGCAATTAGAACACTTTTTGACATTCCAATAATGCAATTAGTCTAATTGCATTGTTGGAATGTCGAAAGTGTTCTAATTGAATTAGAACACGTTCGACATTCCAATAATGCAATTAGAACACGTTCGAAATGCCAATAATGCAATTGGAACACTTCAGACATTCCAACAGTGCAATTGGAACACTTCTGACATTCCAACAGTGCGGGATTAGAACACTTTTGACATTCCAATGAAACAAACCTTGATCAACTTCTGCAGGTACATATCCGGATTAAAATGCGATCCATTAATATCATACGGATCGCCCATCGCCTCTTCGCCAGATCCGCCTCCATTCCCATTACTCTGCATCGCAAACATGGCTTCAAAAAATCCAGAACAAAAATAATTAATTCAATTCGAACAAAATTTAGAACACGTCAAATCCGCCATCTTGGAATTCAATTTAAAGACGTGGCCTACTTCCTGTGCCGAACATACGGTACTGTACATGCATGTGGCCTACTCCCCGCTCTTCGGGGTTGTCATGGTGCGTCATTCAAATCGATTGAAAGGAAAAAGGGGGTTAAAAAGAGTGGCCTTATTATAGCCTGTGGCTGTCTGAAGGTCTGATGGATTCAGCCAGCAGGTCCGTCGGGTTGCCACTGAGCGCCTCCGCACTGCAGGGCAACCTGGCCGTCATCCCAGGGAGGCAGCAGGTCGCAGTCATCCACAAGGGCAGGGTCGCACTGGCCCGACACGACAACGACGATGACTTGAGAAGGGAAGTTGCCTGGAGCGGAATGGACACAACCATTACGCAGGTCATACATTACTTTTGTTGGACCAGTACGCACCGCATTGGGTATACAAAAACCGGGGTGATTGCAGGTGGCAAGCGTTGAGTACGACGGATGCGACCTACTGGTGCTGGTGTCCACCGTCGGAGTTCAGGTGTACGATGCGGATGGGCTGTCCCTCCTGTTCTCGCACACCTTCCCGGGGAATGCGGACAGCTGGGGGGAATTCCATCGGGGTATCGCAAAGGTTGCGGAACACATCCTCTGCATCGGTACGCTCCTGCCGCTTCCTAATTGTGCTGTGTATTAATTACCGGTTTAATTACAGGGTGTCGTCGAGGCGAGGTGTTGACATTTGGCGTTTGGAAAGGAGGGATGGACATTGCGTTTGAGGCTGGGGAAAAGCTGCATGGGAGCACCATAACGGGGCTGGCCGGACGGGAGAGCAGCTTGGTGGCGGCTGACGCAAGCGGGGCACTCGGGCTGTGGACGAAAAGCGTGCATGAACCAATGAGCCGCGTTTGGTTCATCGACAACTACGGGTAAGCCCTAACAATGGAAGCGCAACAAGGAAAATTAATTTGTTATTAACTGTAGGAGCGCCTGCACCGGACTGTCGCTATGGAAGAGCCTCCTGGCCGTCAGCTTCGGTTCAGGTCATATCCGCATATTCAGGCTGCTGACCGGACATATGACTGCTGAAGTGACGGCCCATGCGGCGTGGATCACCTCGTTGGATGCGACTGAATCCGGACAGCTGCTGTCCGTCTCGGAGGACACGTATGTTCGAGTATGGCAACTCGATGACGCTGCGGACGCCGCAACAATCGAACTAGCCACTGTGAGACAAGTTCCTGACATGCTGCTGGTCGGCGGAAAATTCCTAGGAGACAACGAGTTCGGTATAACCGGCTACGAACAGAAGCAAGTTCTGATATTTAGCCTGTGATATTTCCAACACTTTATATTTTTGCACCATACATTATAAAATATACACATGTTCACATAGTGGGTGTTCATACTTTTCTACAGGTGTATTATCACAGCTCTTCATGCTCCGGGATATCCAGTTTCGCCAGAACGTCACTAGCCAGTTTGCTGATGCTCGTCAAATAGTCATCTTCCGACTCGGCGTACGCTCGCTTTAGTGACACTAATTTGCTTCGATGCTGCTTGAACTCCGACCTGCACACACCGCTTAAAGCTGCAAGTACGTGCAGTGATTGTTCCACCTGGTCGTGCTCGGCGTCTCGGGGCAATGTGATGAGCTCGCACCATCCGCCCTCTTTCAGCCGGGCTTCCAGCTGCAGTTCACGGTACTGCCGCAGCTTCTTCGGATCCTTCGTTTCAAACAGCGGCTCGAGAACCAAGTCGGCCAGCAGCGTCGCAATCTTAAGCCGTATTTTAGTTCCATTAGCACCGAATATGGAAGAGAGCACTGCAAGTCCGCCCTGTCGTAACACGCTGCTTTGGGCGACCGGGAAGCGACGAAGCATCGCCGATAGAGCGAACACAAGGGATGACGTCGCATCGGCATCGGTTTCCTTCGACAGCGATACCAGTATGGCACGTTCAGCCCCGCTTTCAAGCGCCACAACTTGCACCTCAGGGTTGCTCTGCATTGCGGCTCCCAACAGCCGACCAGACATTGTTCTAACAGTGGCCGACGTGTGGTTCAGCGAATGGAGGGCAACAATGGAGAGTCCTCCCTGGTGGGCGAACTCAAGCGCGTCTGGATACCGGTGGCACAAATGCTGCAGGTCGCTCAGGACGGACACGATCTCATCTTCGGAAGTCGTGGCGGTGTACCGCTTAATCATGTGCGTCATGATCTTCCGGCTGGATGGTACGCCTTTCTTTTCCTTCATGCCGTCCTCTTTTTCCTGCTGTAGCTGCTCGTATGTACGCCACTTCTCGCCGACATGCTCCTTCCGGTTGGCTTCCTCCGCAGTCGTTAACGACTTCAGCGTCTCTTCCATCTGACTTCCGCCTTCGCCCAACATGTCCTCCACCGCGACTAGATCAGTCTTCGTCTCTTCAGACTCGTATTCCTTAGCTTCAACCTCCTTCGTATGCAGGTTCATCCGCACATGCGCACCTCGTGGTACCGCATACCCTGTAAATGACATACATAAGTAACCGGTACGTACAAAGCGCAACAAGTCATACCAGGCGGAACCTTCCTCCACTCTTTTGTGAGCCGCAACACCTTCTTCTTCTCATCCGCAGCTTCATCGTCGTCCGACCCACCGACAGACATCACCAGCAGGAAAACCAGTACGTGTCTACACAGCCTCATTGTCTCTAGCAACTAATTAAGATACAGTAATTAACACGCTTAATTTTATATATAAAAAAATCTTGTACCTTGTCCTATTCAAACCCAAGGCGGCATGTGATGGTGCAATGGACACGTTTTTGCTCCCCACTGGACGGCCATTTGTTCATACAATGACGTAACATGTGCCAAAAAAAATTTGGCGTCAATATCATGCATAAATTTGGCTAAAAATAATGGACAATAAGGAAGTACAATCTAAAATTTTTAATTACAATTGCGATGTAAATTGGTCGGCCATATTGGGGACGAATGGGCGCGGCCATTTTAACGTTATATTCATAACGACTTAATATGCAAAATTTGTATTAAATTTTAATCGTTTTTAATTATTCCAACTGTAAAAAATTTGCATTCAATATATTTTCGAACCGTTTTAGCGTTTTAATTACTGTCGGCCATATTGGGTCCATGTTCGCGGCCATTTTGTGTTAACTCGTTTACATTTATCATACCAAACTGTAATTAAATATACCTTTCTTAATTATAATTATGACGAAAAAATTACGACCGGTCCATTTTGGAACAGTTTTAATCATGACGCTTCCTGTCGGCCATATTGGGGCCAATGTGGGCGGCCATATTGTGTCCAGGCACGTTAAATCCACCATGCTTAAATGTTCCAAATTGTGATTAAATTTACCGTTGTTAATTATGATTGCACCATTAAAATTACGCCGGGTCCATTTTAGAACAGTTTTAATGACGACAGATGACGACGCTTCTAGTCGGCCATGTTGGTTCGCAGCCATTTTGTGTCCATACACGTTAAATACATCGTTGCTTAAATGTTCCAAATTGTGATTAAATTTACCGTTCTTAATTATGACGACAGTGCATAAATTATGCGAGGTCCATTTCGGAACAGTTTTAATGGCGACGCTTCCGAACAGCCAATCGGAGCGAGGGGCGCGAAAAGTGCGCATTTGCCAGTCGGCAATGCAAATCGCTGCTACCTGTAGCCGTGACTGCGGAATAGCCGTTGCCCTCATCCATTTCCTTATAGCGAGAAGCTGCTAGTTCTGCAAGCTGCTATGTGCTGTTGTGGACATTAGCTATGCGATATACGGAGGGGCAATGATCTGGCAACCCCCTCCCCTTCCCCCTCCCCTCCATACCCTCTCTTGCCCATTCCCTCTACCCTCGCTGCCGCCTCGTTCTTTCTTTTTCCCTCCCGCTTCCTTCCCTCTCCGACCACACTAGACGCCGGGTGTAGGACAGAGAAGCGGTGCGTCGCTGTGCCCTGAGAGAGAATCTGCCCGCATCCGGACCTTCCAACAGCCATCTCCGACCCGTTTAGACGTACCAAGCAAAAGGAATGGAGGAGGAACAGTTTTGGGGTAAGCCAACGGGTTGTTTGTGGAACGCCGGGGGGGATATCAAATAAGAAGAGGGGCAGGGACCATCGGCCGGCATCTCTTTATAGAACGTATCAGGAAGGGACGCTGCTAGCCCCCCCGTGTGTACAACAGGGGGGATGGGCCGGTACCGGGGCAGAATGGGGCCTAAGCCGGCCGGTCTTTTTTCTTTTTCTTTTTTTATTAAATGGCGGGCTTAGCCTAAGGGGGGGCGAGGGTAGGACAAAGGGACCGCACTACGACCGGGGGGGAAAAACATGGCTGTGCATAGTACCGTGTCTGTCGGGGCGTCCTCAGGAAGGTACGGGTGACGGTACGGGTGACAGGTACCGTTCCAATGTAAGGGGGGGGGAGGGGGGAGGGAGGGATTCGGAATAGAGCAGGGGTGCCAACATGGAGATTAGACGCACCTAAAAAAAGGGGGGTTGGTACCGCGGAAGGGGATGCATGCTGCATGTTGGGGGGGGGAAAAGGAGGGAGATAAAAATGCTGTAGGGTGTGGCTTTACTGGATTAATTAATTACAAATTAATAAGCATGGGTTGGTTTGGCTTAAAATAATTTTTTTGAGAAGTGCGACCATGTGGGTCCATTTTTTGCATATTAGGTAGTTATTACATCACTGGGTTGGTTCACAGTAGCCAAGCCTACTGAAGACATGTGGTTGCTTCACAGACATGCACGGTATGATCTGTTGCATTGATTTGTGCAATAATGACGATAATAATTTTTATCAATTTTATGGCTGATTTGTGTGCAATTTTTGTTTCCCGCCCCCATATGCAATGATGGGCTTGAAAGTGGCACGTTTTTGATCCGATAGTCATTGCTGCAATAATTATGTAATAAACAATGTGCACTGGGGGCCCAGAGGCATATTTTTCAATGGGAAATAATTCCCACATGCTCATACCGGAGTCAAAAAATGAGGGCCATTGCTGTAGATAAGCCATCAAGGTTCTTTTCTCCCTTGTTGCTGGCATATTAAATACGGTAAAATTGCAAGGTGAAACAACTGGAAAATTAGGAAATTTGTGTACTGCTTAACACTCGTCGTTGAAGCAAAAATATGATTATGTAAGCTCTGCACTTTTTGTTTGTGAAATGCTTCGGGGCCTTGACCTACAGTACATTAACATGCCATACAGTAACTAGTGCTTTGTCTAGGATTTGATTGCTTTGTGTACTGCTGGTTTGTTGTTGAGGTATGGAGTATATTTAGCTTGAGTGTATGACATCTCATGTACATTCCTGACTACTGCTTTTGATAGGGAGTTTTATCACAATGGATGTTTACGCAGCTCTTGATTACTTAAGGGGCAATGTCATTTTGACACATACTATTATACAATGTTAAATAAGCAAAGTTTGTCAGGCCTGATGACATTTACGTTGCTAGCACATTATTTGTAACTACTTAATCTGATAGCGTTAATAAAAATAATGTGGTTTCACGGACACAACAATGTTACTGTTGGTGGGTGGTACCTTCACATCCTGTATGGCAGATGTTTGTCACCAGTGCTGTTTTTGTACTTTGGAAGTAATAAACTGTGCATGGAAACATGGCTATTCCTGGTGGGCGGATAAAAGAGAATGCTGCCACCACTGATATGTTGATCATGACCTTGCTTGAAGTTGATCAACAAATTGTATCCATCATACTACTGCAGAAACTAACTGTCAATTTATCCACCAGGATTCTCGCTTAGCGCAGACAAGAAGGAGTGCGAATGGAACCCAGATATGCCAAAGAAGCAGGACCGGCCAGCCATGAAGGGGATGATCAGTCTTCTCCTCAAGCAGGTAATGCACATTTTGCGGTCTTCATCAATCTACATTCGATTGTAATTGCTACGTACAGTGTCAGCACTACCAATATTAATGAAAGTGTTTTTTTTTTGGATGTGTGGCTCATGCAATTTGCTATTAATTTCCAGGCCGTGTTGGGCAAGGAGGCGAAGGAAGGCGAGGTGAACATAGTCGAGGTGGAGGCGGTTAGCACGACTGGCGACACCATCAAGCTTCCGGTTCTGTACCTGAAGGGAGGCTCCCTCCACCAGCAAATGATGAACGTTACCCTGCCCGAGCCCCCAGCCAAGATCATGCTCACGTCGGGCAGTGGCCCCATCCATCTTACCGGAGTTGAAAAGATTGGTGCGTACCGAGGCGTCTTTGCATCTTAACGAAAGGGACAAAATTGGGTCATAATGGATTGGAAATATTGTACTGTTTTGGGTGTAGTCTGTACGTCAGTAATAAATTAAGGCAAATTGACGGAAATTCATGCTGACGGATTTGGATAATGCAACAAATCTAGATTGTTGGAAGAATTAGTGGCCTAATGCAGATGGGAAAGACGTTCAGAAATGCGACATGATTTTAATTATGTGTTGGCTAATTGCTGCTTGCTAATTACAGACTTCAAGTACGCGGGTGGCGACATTGAAGATGATGAAGATATGGATGACGAAGAGCTCGAGGAGGAAGATATGGACGATGAGCTCGACGATAAGGTAGGGAAGATGAATAACGCATCCTAAACGTACACCCCATCATCCCCATTGCCAAATTAATAATTTGCACCCTCCAAAAAAAAAATTATATAACCCCCCAGAAAAAACCAGTCGCACACTCTTTTCTCCCATTCAAAATTGTAGCATTAGGTTAACCTAAACCGCAACCTGTGACTAATGTTTTCTATGTAAAACACGAGAAAAAAAAAACTACATACGTACATAAGCCTGTAGCTCACGTTTGTGAAGAAAAGAGTGGGACAATTTTGACCAAAATGGACGCATACAAAACCACCCTCCCAACTTTTTGCAGATTGACTTGAAAAAGAGAAAGGCAGGCACAGGCAAAGGAAACCTAGGGAAACCGAAAAAGCCTAGAATGGATTTAGACGATGATGATGAGGTAAGTTGTTGACCAAAAAAAAAAAGACC
>KZ538526.1:0-13646 GCA_000934665.2 Catajapyx aquilonaris
AATATCCCCCTCAGCCCGCTTATTCCGATGCCATGCATTGGTAAGCATGCACACACCCTTCGTCCCAGCATCAATCGCTACCTGTAAACAGTGGCAATGACAGAAAGAACGCTAAGCACTCTCCACATGACGATGTCCGAACACGACCAGTTGCCAGGTAACGCCAAAGTCGTTGTTTACACTTGTTATATGCTATTGTGTCCAGCACTGTACCAATCACCCTGGTCAGAACCCACACTCAATTATTTAAAACAGTTTGTTCTCTCACTAAACCATTGGTATTCGAATAGTCAACATCATTCAAATTTTGGTCGTGGAATGGCAGCCCCAGTTGCAAATTTTAAATGATCTCAGCAGGGATCCGATGACTCCATGAATGAGCTACGACTTACATACTGATCCATGCAAATAACAACATTTCATGTTATAAAATATAAATTGAACATTTAATAAGCATTCAGTTGAATACATTTATGGAAATTTGTGTAAAATCAGTTGAATGGGTGATAATTTGAAAACCACCTGTAATATTTTCAACCGATCTAATCTCCAAATATCCCGTTAAGGGCCAGCTGCATGAAAGCAAATTAGAGAAATCATCTTATTATGTCTATGTGCATACCCATACATAATTTGAGCTCTGTGCTAATTTGCTCTCATACAACCAGCCTTAAGCATGTCACACTCCTTGGGGAAATTATTTGTACTTAATGTTGCCAAGCATTGAGATTCTGAAACATTTCTTCCCTGGATTAAGGTTTTAAAAATCAGAAAAACTGCAAGAACACACACACTTGAATTACACAAGGACATGTTCCTACCATGAGTAATGTACTATCGGATTCAAATACTATTGGCCACTTTATCCTGGTCTTGAAGCAACCCTTCGCACACACACACACACACCTCCTTAACGTGGGGTCTGTGGGAAGGGTTGCTTCAAGACCGGGATAAAGTGGCCAATAGTATTTGAACCCAATAGTACTGAAGTTACACTCATAGTAGGTCAGCTCTCTCAACTAATCCATGTTGTAAACTATCTTTGCTTCCTAAGGGTTCATAAGACCTCACAATTATTGATCATTTTAACAATCCAGTCAATAAAACAACAAACACTGATGTTATCCAAAAGGGAGAAGGCAAGTGCAATGGCCACATGTTGGAGTTGACCTTGCACTAAATGGTCAGAAATTAACACACAGGAATTCTAATTCTAATGAACAGCATTGTGATTGCATCTCACTCTGAAGGCTCAGCATCATTTGGCTTTGTCTTGGTCAGAGCCTGAACCAGATTGTTCAAGATTGCATTCCTTTCACTGGCTATTCTCTCTATAGTGCTTGTTAACTCCCGAAGTGACTTCTCATCCCATTCCCTGTCCTCCCTCCTCCACGCCTCTAGTCTGTCAATGAGAGTCTCCACAGGTAGCTTCTTCGATGCCAGTGTTCTAGGAGACTCTTGGCTGCTGCGTTTCTGCGCTAATGAAGTGACACCACTTATCCAAATACCCGAGTCCTCTCTGCTCTCTTCACTTGTCCCAACCTCCATTGTGTGGCCAATTACCTGTAAGACAAGGAATTGTAGCCTATACTGCGTAATAAAAACAAACCAATAACCCAACTGCATTTACGCAACTGGGCCTTAGCAAGCTACAGCAAGTTTTTTCACCTCCTCTGCATTGACAGAGGACTCCTCCAAACATGCATCACTGGATGATGCCACATCTGCCTTGGCTTGAGCACAAAATATCTGTTTGAGCTGGTCAAGGAAAGGCATCTTTCTTCTGAAGGGAGTGCCGGTCCTTTGCGCCTTAAGGTATGACTTGTAGAGCACTTTCAGATTGCGAAACTTTTGAAGGACCTGCGCTTCTGAGAATTGGAATCCATGCTTGGCCAGATTGGTCACCATGAGCTTCCACAGATTCTTCTGAGACTTATCCGTTGGCATCTGCTGGGCCAATCGGTACTCCTCCAGAAAGATTCGGGTTGCTCTGGCATCCCACTGACACACTGTAAATGCGTCGGAGAAATCAGTTTTGCATAGGGAAGGGTAATGCATGCACTCCATTCTTTTTCATCCACCACAGTCACACTAGTTAGTAAAATCTTATGCCAACTTACGCTAGTAATCAGTCTTAAAAGATTTCAGATGAAGTGGCTATGCATGCTTGGTGGCAAGGGATGAATGCAGTGATGCAGCAAATAGGCTTTCTGAGAGACAGGTTCACTTTACCAAAAAGAGGTGGGGTTAACGGGGAAGGAGATAAGTTACTCACTTTCATCCGAATGGACCCCCGTGTCAGAAGGTACAGTGACATCTTCACCTACGACATTTACAGGTATGGAAGTGTCGACAGCTTCACTTGGAAGCTTTCCAGCTGCTTGTAAAATCTTCAGAGTAAGACTAGGATCTTGAATAAAAAAACAATAACATTGATAGTTAAGAACCGGATCTTGAGAAATGGCAACCTACCACTTTTCAAAGAGTGTACGAGCTTCCCATCAACAGCAATCACAAATGGCTTTCCATCTACCATCAGACTTGCTGGGCAATCCTGCAGTTTTGGCTGGGTATTCTCCTACACACAAGACACAAAACAGGGAGAGTACTAGGTTTGCTTGTGCTGCACACATATTATATTTCAAAACAACCTTCTTGGGAGCATGCATATGACCAAGGCCATTGTGTAAATGCAAACTCAACACAGGTCATCTGACATTAGGATAACATTTTTTTTTTTTTTTTTTTTTTTTTGCAATCGGCACTAGATACCTGCTTTTAGAGTATACGTACAGGCAAAAGCACCGGTGATGGACTTTCCATTTCTTGGGTCCAAATAACCTCATGTCCGAACAGTTGCTCCAGGAGTTCCAGGCAGGGAGGTTCTTTTTTCAGATTTCCCCGTTTATGAGGCACTTGGAAATTTTTATAGCTAACTTTCAGATTGCGAAACTTATGAGAGCACTGATCTTCCGTGAAGTTGTAGCCTTTTTTTGCCAGATGAGTAGCAACGCGTTTCCAGCTTGGGGGTTTCTTTGTGCCGTCCTGCAATAATTGCTGGAAGTTGATGTAGGCTTGCAGCAGCTCCCTTATGGATGAATTGCTCCACACTAAAAGTAAAAAGGCAGGATTACAGGAATGTCCAAGAAGTCTGCTTTCACCATTACACAATACAACACAATAATTTTCAAGGTACCACCTAACAATAATTCCTTATGTCACATGTCATATAAAAATTTCAAAACTTTAAGCTTGATAAATATTCTGGCACCATTACCTTGCTCTGTTCCGATTTTTGAATCTACCTCATTAGTCAGCTTTCCTGCTGCTTCTATGATCTGCATTGCAAGCGATGGATCTGAAACACAATGTACCAATGACACACTCTTTTCAAAGGAATTCACTGCAATTGCTTCACCTTCCTGCATTGTTTTGGCCAGGGACTTATCAACTTTTATAATGACTGGCTGTTTCTTCCTCGTTGGAGTGTTGATGGTTTCATCCTGTTAAGAAAAAGTTGCAATTTAATTATAAATATATATTACATTATAACAAAAAATTTAATTGGGCAGTAAAGTACAAGATGCACAGAGAAATGTGGAGAAAGAATTGAACAAGCCTTCAGGACCTTTTAATCATGCATGAGTGTTCACCCCACAGCAAGAAACTTATTTCAAGATAATAAGCGCCAACCATTTGGTGGGATTCTCTCTTTAATCATACGCTCTATCTGCTTGATTCCTCTAAACTGCTTAGGGATTAACTCCATGGACTCCCGTAGATCGGCGATGTGAAATGGACAGAGCTACGATGAATTTTTTTTTTAATTGGTGTAACTCACCACTTCAATAGCTAGAGGATCCTCTTCTTCAACTGATCCTGGTACATGGAGCCCAAATATCTCCCTCAGCAAACTAAAACAAGGTGGTTCCCTCCTGGGCCTCCCTCCACCCTGCCTAGGCTTGTTCAGGCTATCTTCCGCACCCAACTGAAGATATGCCCTGTAGCGTACCTTCAGGTTACGTAACTTCTGGGAGCACTGTTCCTCTGAGAAGTTGTACCCCTGCTTCTCCAAAGATTCCGCAACTCTCTTCCAGATTGCCTTTGAAGGCTTCCCGTCACTCTGATTGCGTATGCCCAGGTAAGTGTCCAGGAGAAGTTTTGTGGCAGATTTGCTCCACGAATCTGTCAGTGCAAAGAATGGCATAAATGGAAGGGTTCAGTCATTTGGCAAATATCAGAAAAAAATAGGGTTCATAACACATTCAAAAAAGATCTATTCCATGGTATATACAGGGTGAAGGGAAACTCCTGGACAATCGCCAGGTAGACGGATAGTACTCGTAAAACTAATATAGGGAGCGGGTAGCGAGGACCTCCTCGTTATCCGCTGGAACCCTAATATTATGTTTTGGGAAAAGCTGTGATGTATATATGAATGAATATGTTGTTGTTGTTGTTGTTGTTATTATTATTATTATTATTATTGTAGCTGAGGTTATGCACAATGTCCTTTAAGTAAATGTAATGCCACAGTCTGACCCTGTTCGATTTATCCTTTCCACTAAACTTCAGAAACGACGCTGGCAGTGCCTAATATTCCTTTGGTCCTCATCCACCAAACATTCCAAAGTGTTCCAGACTCACTCTTGAACAAGTCGTACTCGTCGTCGTCAGTCGGGCTGAGGCTGGAGAGGTCTCCCGTCAGTTCCCCGACACCCTCCGGGTCCACCTTCAGCTGCTCCTCAGCCGTCGTCGTCATCTTTTGACAGACCTTCTATTTTTCGAACGGATCGCTTTCGAACACCTCGCTTTTATTCGTTCGGCTTGGCTTTGCGGTTTGCTTGTGTTCCCGAATCGGGTTGGGGGGGGCGGTACCCACAAAATGGCGTCATCACGTTCCACTCGCACACCGTTGCCAAGTCGACTGCAAACAACGGTTTACACTAGCCAGCTGCTGAATTTCGATCGGTGTGATGTGCTCATTCACTGTCTCTTGTCCAATCGAAAAGGAGTGACTGGCACGTTCAACCTGAGCAATAATGCAATTAATATAGTCGTTATCTTTAATTTCGATTAGTATCGGGTTTAAAATAATTAATGTGGATGTCAGGGCATGGCTTCAGATTAAACTTGTTGGGCATTGCAGGAAAGGTGGAATGTGCGATCCGTTGCGATCACTGCGACGTGCCGATGTTCGAAAACCGAATAGTGCAACGTGCATGTCTGAACACGGACTCGTGTTTCCTCCGCTGATCGGCCCTAGTTCTGGCGTCAAACCTCTGGGGAACCAGTTCTGTTACATGTAGATATCTTGCTGGTATGTATATTAATAATAGAACCATGAGGATGGAGGAGTAACATTTTTAGAAAAGTACGTGGAACATGTTAAACACAGGCTAAAGATACACGAGTTCGATGAACCCAAATGGAACGATATGTGGAACCCGAAGAGCATAATAATATTCCAAGCTCTTTTGAGCTTACCCTCCTGGTCTGTTTATAGAAGTTTTAAACATGCTGTGTGTGTTTCAAATGGGCGAGTGGTGTTTTCTAATGCTGATCAGCAAAATTGCTGTCCATTCCACAGCACCAATGACGCTATTCCATATTGCGTCATATCGCAATAAGAATTTTAAGTATACAAAGCTCACAACAGTCTGGAGTGAATGATTAACATTTGTTTTAGTAATATCATATGCAACTCTCGTTGGTGAAAGAGTTACAAGAGGCAACAAGCAGCAAACAAGCAGTTGCGTAATGTAACGTAATCAATAATCATGAGTAATTTTAATAAGTACACATTTAAAGTGGAGTGATTAACCCCTCATCATCAGTAATAATGTATTTATAATGAGTTTTTTTTTGCCTGTTGCTTTTCAGCTAGTTGGATTTTGTGCCAACATGCCACTAATTAGGGCTCGAGGCTACTGGCAGCAGACTATGAAAGTTCTGCTAGAAGATGATGGTACCTGCTACCGTGACTTGGTCTTTGCGTGTAAAGATGGGAACGTGAAAGCGCACCGTTTTGTCATGGCTGCAGCTTTTCCATTTTTTCGACAATTGCTACTACCTGCTGAGTCAAGCTCCTCTGCCCACATCGTGATGCCTAAGGCCAAGTTATGCATCATCAGAGCTATTATCCGCTTTGCCTACACTGGGCTACTGCAAGCACCTGATGACCTTTACGATGAGCTTCTTGACTGGCTGAAGGAGCTGCGTATTGATCCAAAAAATATTGCTTATATGAAACCTCGTACGTTGATTGGTGACTTTTCATCATTGCTAATTTGTTGCGACCAATAGGGTTTTAGACAAAATTTTTATAATCCATGCAAAAAAATCAACATTATCCTCTAATGAATACTGCGCATTTAATAAAGTTCATGTAAGCTTTCATTTGCTTTTGTGACGTGGTCAAAGATGATATTTTTTGACACATGGTAATGGCATGCCATTTTCATTGCATAGTAGCGATGTCAAAATATGTGCTATGATGTCATACATGCCACGTTTGATATTATCATAGTGCCTTGCAGTGCAACTTGGGTACTCAACTTTAAAAAACAGTGAAATGAATTAACATGTTGACATACTGTACATTAACCTATGCAACTAATGTATAACACCATTCTGTAGCTCAGTTTCACCACTCAAAATGTGATGTTTTGCTTTTACAGGAGAGAAAAAATATTCAGTAGCAGAAAGCACCCAGAGTGAACCACATCTCAGTATGTCAACAGAGCAGTCATTGGAGTCGAGCCCTGCAAATTCTGCATGTCTGACCCCACCGGAGTTGTCTCTACACAATAACACGCCAGCAGATTTACCCAATGTCTCCAATTCATCCAACGTCCCGACGTCACTACCAGAACTGAGCCTCTATTGCCTCAACCATGCCGCTAGCTCAATGAAGGAACCATCCCCTCTAAAGCGTGGCTTTAGTGAACCTGTGATGCCAACTACTACATTTCAGCTGCCTCCGAGGTGCCAAACTCCTCCCCCGCCAGTGTCAATGACAGAAGCTCCTGTGACGAGGGGAAGCCCAGCAGCCTTCCGTTGTCCCATTTGCCGTGCACCTTTTCGTAGCCAGGTGCTGTATGATGACCATGTGGAGAATCTTCATCCAAAACTATTGGCTCAGTTGATTGGGGATGTTCCTATGAAAGAGTCTAGTCCAGTGGCTGTTCCGATTGTTCCTTCATCACCCCAAGAAGTACTTCCACCAACAAGGGACAGGTTCAGGTCGATTTCATTTCACAAGAAGCATGGCAGTGCTCTAGTAGGGATAAGATGCAAATCGTACTGTGTGTTGTGCTTTCGTTTTTTATGCTTCCGTCACTCCGTGTGTCCGTATCATCAGGTCAGGTACAAGGTTGGTGTGTTGAAACACTACAAGTCACTTATTTGAAGCTGCTGTGATAGTGTTGTAAGAGATATTTTTATCAACTCCTTCAAAGTTATGCTCCGTAACTTTTGTTAGTGCTGTTGTGCACGATTAATATGGAGCTAATTTGGTTTTGTTCATGATGTTTCTTTGATATGTTGTGTTCCCAAGATACTTTCAGATGTAAAATTCATTTGTTTCATGTTTACTCAGGAACAGGGAAGATATTTATTTATTTGAGAAGGAGAATGACTCGGGTTCTTCACCAATTTGGGCCAGCTTGGAATTCAGTAAGAAGTGCAGATTGTTAATAGATGTGTTAATACGCCTGATGCAGTCAAGCTCAATGTTTTTTTTTGTGTGTGTGAAAATGAGATTGGATGCTGCTGAGATTCTTACTGAATCCTACTTGGTCCTTGGGAAGGATTCACCTGATGTATGTAGTAATATGCTGTGTTCATATGTTTTTGTTAATTATTTTTGACAGCTAGAAAATATCTAGCAGTATGAAACATGTAAAACAATATGTAGAATTAGTTGATTTTCAGGAGTTTAATGTTTTCTTGTAATACACACTGAGCTAAAATATGTGTTTTTTTTTTCTTCATTAATGTACTGGGTGGAAATAAGCTACCTCAAATCCAAAGGGTTGCCTCACCTAATAATGTGGCTGAGAGTTGTGTTTAAAGCATGTTAAATAACTTTCCAATGGTTTATACATGGTGTAGCTACCAAGTGTGAGATGTGGGCGGATGTTGACATTCACAAGATTTGTACAGGCACTGATCTGAGTTAATTTATGTTTATTTCTGTCTGAAATATTGACTTTGTGCTCTAAATTCCATCATGATTCCTTTCTTATTACGCACCAGTGGCAATCACGACCAGGCAACGACTCCGAATCAGAAAAGGAAGACACCTCTAACTGAGTACGACACCAAAAAGAATGGTCGTTGTTGGACGAAAAATAAATAAATTCATATTCAACGCCAAAAGACGATGGTATCGAGTGTACATTTCACTCCGAAAATTTCTAATTAAACAGGTGACAATTGGATAAATAAGCTTTGATTTAAGGCGAAGTATGCCGCGCAGTGTATACCCAAATGCATGTAACTATGAATTTTCTGTGAATTTGGGCTAAACGCGAAACTAGCGCTACACAGTCCGGTGGCCACTAGTCGAAACTGCCATTCTCGTAATGTGCTCGTGTGTAATGCACACGGCTATTTGAGTACCTTTGAACTGTACCTTTCTTGCTCCATGAGGCACTTCACAGGCCCCTGAAAATTGTGTCAAGAGTTGGCCACCCCCCTGTCAGGCGTCAGATTGGCGGTGGCGGTTTGAGCTCGGAAGGTAAAGTACACCACTTGTACAGCCAGCCAATAATGCCAGAAACCTGAGTAAGATATCACATTTACTGAGTGGTATAAATATAAGGTTTATTATTTTCATCTGATTGTTTCAGAAACACATCAAGATGCTGTCCCTCTTTCACAACTTGTGCCAAAGAATATCTGCTGGCCTCGGACCAGGAGCCATGAATGCGTTGGGTACGTATTAGCAAGAGCTCTTGGTAATTAGGCATTTCCAGAATAAGTGAAGCACTTGCTGTTGGTGTTGTGGGATTGGCGAACTGGTTAATGATGCCTGTAGGAGTGTGACTGGAGCAGAAGTAAACCATTGTGAGACAATGTATAATTAGGAATTGCATAGGACATGATTAATTATGAGATCATTTTGGTTTAGGTGCTGTCAAACGGGGTAATCCTGGATGGATGGGGGTAATGCTGAACAAAAAGGGGGGGAAACTTTTCATATCCCTATGTGAACAAAATTAGAATGTACATTCGAAATTATAGCTTGCACTGTAGCTACATAGTCTTATACTCTTTATAGTATTGTTAACATTTGTTCATTTGAATCTTCAAAATTTATTTATTTTAATCATTTAGGTACACCTAGTTTAGTTCAATTTGGCAACACTTGATTGTTGGGCAAGTTACGCATACTGTGAGGCTACTGAGGCAGCCCCCCACAACTCCCTCTCTTTTCCCGTGCCTTTAGTAAGTCCCCTATCCCTGGATGTGGAGCCCTGTACCAAATCATATTCTGTTGCTGTGGATCTGCAAACTGGAACTGATGAGATTTGAAGCTTTAGGTAGGTTCAGAACTGTTCGTAAGTCGTCGGCCCGAATGCGTTTTGATACAGGGCTCCACACGCAAGTATTCGGACTCCACATCCGGGGATAGGGGACTTGCTAAGCGCACGGCCTTCCCCATGTGGCTAGAGAGGGAATTGCGGGGGGCTGCTATGAGGACACTTATTTAAGAGTGTTTTCTAATTAATTTTTCTACTTCTATTAATAAAAATAGCCTATGATTGCAGACCTTGAAAAACTCTGTTGTCATCTCTTCGCCCCTAGAGCTCTTTGTCCCCTACAAACTAATGTGTTGATGGTACTGATAATCTCTCTACCATCAGCAGTGTAGAGGAGTGCTGATATGTAAATGGGAAACTTATTACCTTTGTCTAAATCTGCCTTTATTCTGATGATTAAGATTTTTAAACAAGCTCTGATTATTACCAGCCTGTTCTCAGTACTGCTTTGTTCACCACAAACAGATCGTTTGGCCACCTTGCCTGGTACTGTTATACAGCCCAGGCCAATCCTATATCGAGCCATGGCCACACTATTGGAAATGCACAAGAGAGGCCCACACATTAAGGTACGACCTCCCCGCCAGCCACTTGATGGCCACCCCTTCAAGAAGGGTGTAGTGCTGAAGACACTCATCAAGAAACCTAAGAAGCCCAACTCAGCCAACCGCAAGTGTGTCCTGGTCCGCCTCAGCAATGGAAAGGAGATGATAGCCTATGTGCCAGGAATTGGACATAACTTGCAGGAACACAATGTGGTTCTGGTACGAGTAGGACGATGCAAGGACGTACCTGGCGTTAAGCTGAAGTGTGTCAGAGGAAAGTTTGATCTCCCGCATGTGGTTAAGAATAAGTGAATTGTTTCATGTTCTGCATTGTGGGAGTCATTATGTAAAGGTAACAAATTTTATAGTGTTATAAAAAAAATTGAAGTTATTTCACTTCCAGTATCATAACGCCATACTTTGGGGATAAATAATGATTGAGACTAAAGGTCGTTTGTTTCAGACTCCCTGATGTTTTGAGAAGGGGAAAATAACTGCCTGCAGTAGTCATACTGCTTTTCGAGGTAGGGCGACACAGTGGCGGAGTGGTTAGCACCTCAGCCTTCCACCTCTGAGGTCCCGAGTTCAATCCCCGGGTCGGGCGGAGGATACTTATGTGGATAGAGTTTTGATGGGCTCTCTCCGTGTTCGCGTGGGTTTTCTCAGGGTTCTCCCATTTCCTCCTGCAATCAAAATCTATCACAGCGCAGGCAATTATTAAAGACGGCCAATTAAAAGATGATCCCGTAAGGGGTCCAAGGAGGCCTATCACGGGGTATCCATTTAAAAATAAAAATAAAAATAATACAGCTTTTCGAGGTTAACCCAGACTTACAGGGGAAAGGTGGATGTAACGTGACAGGTGAGGTCTTGGCGTATGATGTCACCTATGACAGAGGAAGTTTAAATATTTTGCGCTGTGCAAAATAATATAGATGTGGGGTCAAGGGACTTGCGGCCTGGCGCAAACAAGGAAATGTGGGAGGCAGGCAACGTGCATGCATAATCCAAGTATTCATGTTGCCTGCTAATGAGTACAAGTGTCATGGCCCAGCCCAACCAAGCGCAGCATGCCCAAATTTCTTGCATGCAAGAAATCTGCAAGCGCAAGTTGCCCCAAGGGAGCACATGCGCTGTGCCATCCTGGGTTGGTGAGCAAGCAATAAGTTGCTCCCAAATTTCCTCATTTGCGCCAGCCCTAAGGGATAGTTTTGCTTTTTCCTCAACTATATTTTTCCAACACCTTTAAATCACCAACGGGTGAAGTGTTTTTCACTCTTAGCATTGAACCATTGGCTATTAAAATATTTAAATAATTACGGTTGAGCGCCATCAGTGCAGGGTGAAGAATCTTTACAGGAACATTAGGCCTATTCTCTACTAGCAGGTTATGGGCCTTCCCCGAGGTTTCTATAAGGGACAAACAAACTCTCATCCTTATTTATAGATATAGATATAGAAGACAAGGAAGGGTTTGCGGGAAGGGAGATGGCAATGTAACTATGTATCCTTGCTCAATAGTTTACATGAGGTCCATTTTATCCAAAAATAGGTCAGTGGCCATAGCATGTCAGAGCCTGTGTGCTGTGGTGGGCTGTGCTTTGTTATGCTGGCAGTGGCCTCATGTAAGCAAGCTTTTATCGAGTTGGGTGGATAATTGACAATTGCACCTGAAATTAAGCTAGATATACAAGTCTCCTAATCAGAGACCTTGAAATTTAACCCATGTCATTTCTGCCCATGGCATGGGAGCAAATTTTTATGCCGTTCCTCTTCACATCCTCAATGATAGCCACAATATGTAGTGACAGAGGGTGTTCCAAATAGGTGAGTTTCTTTAGTTATGGGAAATCTCACCCAATGCTGTTATTTTATTGTAACTTGTGCACCCTCATCCAGGTGCCTGATTTTATAGCAACTTTTATAATATTTGACCACCTCGAAATAATTTGCCATGCAACAAGCTATTTTCAAAAAACCATGTGGGTGATATTAGAGATAACTGAAATACCTGCATGGAACACACTGTGTATGTCAAGTCAGTGCATGAGGGTGTACAAAAGCTTGTATCATTAGTCGATAATAAGATTTGATAAGATTTCATCAAAAACCACCCATTTTTTTGACATAGGATGCATATGGAATATCATGTGTACCATCAGCAATTTTATCCTTATTCAGTTTAAAACACAATCAAATTCATACTCTATACTCTATAGTACAGTACCCTGCCGATATCGCCTATATCAACGTACCCAGACTCTCACAAGGGGAAATGTTGCAAGATCAATGTTGGTAAAACCCAGAAATCTGCATGAATTTTGCATATGCTGACTTCAATTTGCGCAAACACCATTCATTATGATAATTACTGCAAATGAATACTTGGTAACAGGTTTGCTGGTTAATTTATTGAAATATACTGGATTAACAAACCATACTTGTCCACCTGTTCATGAATCTGTTGTTATTATTTTTTAATGGCAATAATTCATTCACAATCCATCACAACCTCGACTGGTTCTGATTCCGATATGTGGAACCAATCAATGAAATAAATTGGCATATAAGGGGTTAAGGGTTAACTATATAAAAATTTCATTTCTCCGTGCATGCCACTCCTCCAATAAAACATTTAGGTTTCCATCACATGAACAACCACTTTATTGAACCAGCAAGCATCACTTTTTTAATCACTTGACATTTGGATGGCCGGCCCCCCTAATCGCCCCCCAATCCATATCCGATAATCCCCGTTCCTATCGCAATGCCCAAAATTTTTGATCGACTTTTCCCCTTCTCTGGAAATCCGATCCGCGTGAACAGGGTGTGATCAGCCATCCGACCAATCAACATGGCTCTGCAACAAACGTCCGCAAAAAGGACGCCCATTTTATTCCCCCTCCCCAAACAGTAGTCGTCCCACTTTTTTTTTTTTTTTTTTTGAAGAGACATGAACTAGTATAGTACATATGAAAAAAAAAAAAGTAGGGCAATTAATGCACCGTACAGTACAAGCCGGTGCAAGCCCCCCAAGGGAGCGCCGCCGCATACTTTCACGAAAATCCCGTTGGATTAACCCGGATGCAAACTGGACTCAAAATGGCGGCGGATTGCAATGAACATTCGGAGCTAAAAAATCGAACACCCAAGCGTCCTCCCCTGTTCTAAAATGCGGGCCAGTTCGACCCTCCTCCTGATATCCTGCCTGGGGTCGGCCCATGGGCTGCCCCCGGGGCTGGCCCCCACTGCAATCGGCTGCGGTTAACGGTGTTCTAATCTGCATCGATAGTATCGGTAGGGGAGTAGGCGTCCGAAGCGAGCTTCCCCCCGCCCTGAAGTAGGGCTCGCAGAGGCAGGGCAACAAAGGAAGTGTCCCGCTGGCTGGTTGCGTCCGTCCGCGCGTCCCCCCTGGATAAAGAACATGGGCGTCCGGCCGTGTGAGTATGGGACATGGAGGGGGAATGGAGAGGCTGTGTGTGGGGAGAAGAGACTCTTCCCTTTTTGGGGGCCGGGGTAGAGGAAGCTGGGCGGGCGGGCTGTGGAGGCGGGT
>KZ538526.1:13665-64102 GCA_000934665.2 Catajapyx aquilonaris
TGTGGAGGCGGGTTGGTCGGGGGTGGGTGGTGGGTAGGTAGCGAAAAAGGAGAGTCGGGATGGGGCGTTGGGGTGGGGTTGGGGCGCCTTTTGCTTACGAAAAGGTGGCCGCCAGCTGGAATCGGGGTCAGCAGCCTAACCTTTTATTTGCGATGATTCTGTTCATGATAGGGGTGGGTCATCCTGCAGGGGCCTAATGCCATGGGGAGGGACGCCTGCCTGCCAACCCCCCTGGGGAGAAGAAGGGCGGGGGCAATGAGGGACCTGCAGAAAGTATGACCCATCATTTGCTAAAGGTCATGGGTGTCATGTTATCACAGAGCCATTTTGTTGGCAAGGAAGCTGAAACATCCACTGGAAGCCCAACATAACACCCTGTGTCATCGTTACAAACTGAAAACATGACACTGCACAAGTAATAAATCCACAATTACAGATAATACCATTGCGTGTGTTAATGCAGAACGCTGGTTGAAGGGACCCAGAGAGAAACTTGGACAAACTACAGTTTAGGCTTATTAGGAAGGAGCCAAAGCGACTATGGCTATCTGGCTATTAGAAAATACAAAGGTGGGACGGATAGAGACAGAAATGAATAGAAAAAATAAGATAGAAAG
Organism: Catajapyx aquilonaris; assembly: GCA_000934665.2. Lineage (NCBI taxonomy): Eukaryota > Metazoa > Arthropoda > Diplura > Dicellurata > Japygidae > Catajapyx > Catajapyx aquilonaris. The sequence continues at coordinate 14,283 of KZ538526.1, forward strand.
ACTGGTGTATCTCTTAAGCTGCGTTGCACCGGCTCCTGGATAAATTTTCCGGGAGCCGGTGCTAACAGGCCTTAGTCTGCGTCCTATCCCAAAGACCTGTCTAACTAGGGTGACCCTGCCAGTAGACGAATCTGCCGCAAAACACAAGCCCCCACCACCACATCAAGGTGACGATACCATCAGGGGGTGGACAAACTACGTTTTGTAGCCTCTGTCATGCATGCGAATTGGACTGTTATGCAATAATGAGTCAACCAACATGAAAACAGTTTTGAGAAAAATGGCTTTGAAAGTCATACCTGTGAAATTAATTCAGTGTTTTTTTCCTGGTCATTTGTGGCAGAAGTATGCAGATTTCGCCACCTTGATTTTAACTGAATGCAGTACTATCCTTTGGGTGTATGTTCATGGGCTTAACTCAATAATTTTGACATTTTTGTAGGTTGACCCATTATTGCATAACACCATCCAATTGGCAGGGAAGCCTAGCATATGTTGCATTAGTAAGGGAAAATTAAGTGTAGCGTAGTGGTGGCATGTGACACTGTCATGAAGGGCGGGCAATTCACCCTGGAATAGGTGCTTGGGTTGATTGATTGAGTGGAGAGAAGCCGAAGCAGCTAGGGCTCTCCGGGTGCAAGATCATTGAGCAATACATGGGGGACCTAAAAAGGCCCCTGCCAGGCCTCCAAATGGGGTATGAAAATAAATAAAGAAATATATAGATAAACAAACAAACAAACAAACAATACATGGGGAGACAGGACAAAGGCAGCATTTATCTCTGGGAGACCCTACATGTTGCCAAATGAAAGAACTCAGTGTGATACTAAATTTGTTGTTCCCTTTCGACAAGGAATTTTTCATTACACTCCCAATGTTCTGTATGGATTGTCATTGCAAATTTCCACTTACGATTGTTTATGTGGCTATCCATCAAATTTTAAAATGTAGTCATCTCAATTGGCACCAAAAGGGCCTGAAGACTGTGTAAAATTTTCATACAACTTATACAGGCTAAAAATGCCTGATTCAAGTCCTGAAAATGGATACGAATAAATTTTGATGTCAAGGAGTGAATATAAAAATAAACTTTTCCATTCTCCCAAGCAGCATAGGCTTTTAGCAAGGCAAGGCAGGGGATCTGTAGCTTACTAGCATAGAAATTTTGCCTTTGGCACAAATTTTGTGGTGCAAAAAGTGCATATTAGGGTGAATTAGAAGAATGAAATCTGGATTACACACACACACACACTGATAATAACGGAGCTCTGGGTTTTAAAAATGGTTAATCTGTAATTTTTTTAAGTGTCAAATGGCCGCCAATACAGTGTGTTTCAAGTATTTGGGTCCTTATAGTTGTCGCAAATTTTACCGTAAATTATTTTTGTGTAGTTTTTGGCACCTCAATCAGGGCACAAGCTACAGAAAAGTAACAAGTTACGCTAAAATTTGTGATAACTAAAAGGACCTCAATACTTGAAACACACTGTACATGGACAGTGTCCAAATTTTGTCACATTCATATCAGTTAAAAGTTTTTGGCTGCTTGCCCCTGTGGACTCGCCTTTCAGTTTGGCATGAAATTACTTGTTCTGATTAACAGTCCACACACACAGATTATGTAACTTCCACACTTACAATGTATTAGAGGTGAGGTGACAGGAGAGCCAATGATATTTTTACAGGCTCTGATGCAAGCTCAATTCAGAAACAGTGATAAACTGGACTGGGATAATGCACTGAATGGCTTACTATCATGTTACTCCAAGTGTGACTGTTATAAAAGGAAAATGCCATTTTTATCAATCCAGTCATGAAGCCCATTTTACCTTTCATATAACTTACTAAGGAATAAACTTTTATGCATTCCCAGGTTGGAGAGTTTTTCTATGGTGCTCATGGTCCACACACAGTGTGTGCCTATGAGTCAGAGGGCCTAGTGGCAGAACAGAAGTGAGGACAAGAGTGCAGTGCATTTCTATAAGTGCAGTGGGAAACCACCTAGACCCACACTACTTTGATGGAGGGTGGAAGTGCTTGGGTCCTCCGGCGGGAGCAGGAGGCTCTGGCACATCTGTTGGCGGAGAGAGCGGGCTTCTCCCTGGAAGTAAAGCACTTTCTCGCTGCCAAAGATGAAGCCAGTGCCACTGCTGCTGCCACTGCAGCTGCTGTCGTGGCAGCTGCATCTGCTGTGCCCACCTCCAGTGTACAATCCACCACTGTGGCACTTCCTGGCACTGTCACTGTTCCACTTTCAATCCCTGTGCCGGGGACCTCTGAAATGGAGGATGACAACCTGCTCATGAAGGTAAGGCTCTTCCATGCAGGGTTTGCTGGTGTAGTCATAGTGGGTTGAAAGCCACGTGGTATTGCCTTGGTTTGATTTGTCAGGGTCAGAGGTCCGTCATATTGACCAAGCTAAGTGCCATGAGTACAGTTTATGGTGCAGCTGTACAAATTGGCCATCATACATCCTTCATGCTGTTGGATGCACGGGATGAAATTATTTACTTATGGTGCACCGACTTACACAGTATAGACACGTATGATATAGTAAGAGTGTCTCACAGCCACACGTGGAATGAGGTTTATAAAAATGTAGTTCAATCTTTTGGTCACTACTTCTAAAACACTGACCAAGAGGAAACCTGCCTTGGAAAAATCTTAGGTGTCACTTTATGCAAGAAAGGAGTAAAACTTTCTACGGGGATTAAGCAGTGAGTCAGACTCAGCCTGTGAGACATACTTGTATTTTTTATTTGCCACACCTGCTGTACATCTCACTATACCATATTTTTGTTCAAGAGTGTCATGCTGCTAAAGTCAAAGATTACCAAATTTTAGTAAAATTCCCCCCTGGTGGCTACCAGCATACCAGATTGGGGTATGCTCGTAGAGGGTGTAGTTTGTAGGTATTTTAGCTACTAAAAATATATGTATGGTAGTAATAGCCAGTTGTACAAATGCAAATGAAGGGAAATTTAGTTGGCACATAATCTAGGATGAACAGGAATTTCTGCCTGAGCACAATTGTCTCAACTCTCACACAAATGCCCTGAATTACATCCACTTCCAGACCTTTTTCCTCAAACGCCCCTGTATGAAGACACTGCATCTTTTAAGGTTGTATTTCTTGTGAATTGGCAATAATAATGGCCCCAATAATATTGTAGCCAGGCTGTACAAAGGTTGAGGGGACAGTTTAAGAAGTCCTGGAGTGAAGCTGACCCAAAAAGAGTGACACATCTTGAGGAAAACTGCCCCTCTCAATACTTTTAGGATGGATAACCTGAGATATACCTGCCTCTGCGTCACTCTCATTTTATACTGGCATCCCACTGTATGTGCAAAACCATGCTACTGCTCTTCACTCTCAATTTGGGTGCCATGATGGTAAAAAGCTGCAAAGACTGAATCATAATGGCACAATGATGTTACGCCAGCTGCAGCCTTGAGCTTCTGCTGTTAGCATGCCATATGAGACTGAACATGCATATGTTGGAATGAGAATTGAGTACTTTACAACAACTTGTTTGAGTTTGAGGCGTTAGGGGACAGGGAGGTAGATGCAATACATGCTTTGAAAAATACCTAATCAATTGGCCAGTAAAAATACTTACATAACTCTTAACGACATGCAGCAAATTTTTGTAACGATTTGTCAGCTGTATGGCTGAAGTTCCTTGCAATGGAGCAGTGTGTAATGAGGACACCAAAAGTATTGATTTTATACATCTGTTAAATTGAATACCTGAACCTGTGATGTGGGGTGGGCGAGGAGTGAGGGTTGTAGCCATATTCAGATTTAAAAGTGCTTTAGGTTTCACAAAATTCTTGTTGGAGAGTATGCTACCTTTTGTGGATAGTTGGTCAGGGGTGAGGAGGGGTAGGCACCAAGACTCCTGTAGTACAGGTGGGTGAGGGGTGTGGCCAAATGCAGGAAGCTGTAGGAGGACATAGACTCTGGTCACTGTACATTTAGCAAACGAAGTGATCGGTTACTCCTGGATTTACTTCAAGTAGGACTATTTCTTGACGTCTTCTAACTTGTAAGACCAAATTTTTCCCCAGAATTTTGTCTGGGATGCATTGTTATGGCATGTGATAGTAAGTTACATACCTTTGCACTGTATATCACAGCACATGTCTAGCAACACTTGTGCAATTTGTAGTAGTCTCTGCAGAATGTTCCCTACATTGGCAGTTAATCAAACTTACATGACCTTCAAAAAGCAGGCTGGTGAAAGTCGTAAATTTTTTGGGGCACACGAAAATGGAAAGTATGAAGTTTGAATCTGGCCTGAGAAAGTGGCTATTTAAGACTCACTTCAAAATTGGAGGCTTTGCTTTTGTTGGTGTGGGATGTGACTATATCCAATGGGAAGGATCACAGATAGCTGGGTAACCCAGGAAAGGCCCAAGCCCTCATCGGACACTTTGGGTCACATACTAGCAAGCTTGACTGCAAATCTGGGTGCTCGTGAAGGTCCATGACTAACTTGGTAGACCTAGGAAAGAGCAACGTTGTCGATTTATGAGCCCAGTCTGAGATCTCTCCAGAAAGGAAAGCATGGTTCTCTGAAGGTATCATGTGGCAATCATAACCATGTACCTTCTCATCTTTGCCTCACAACGTATTTCCCATGGATCCATAGACACACTAGAGATACTGTAGCATCTCCAGTTGAAGTGCAACAGTCATATTACCTGCCAGTACTTTGGTAGTGGTGCTAATAATTAAAAGATAGCCAAGTTGGACTCATGCACTGGACAGACTTTCAGGTTTTAGAAAAGCACACTACACGTTAGAATGAAGATATCTTGGCAGATTATTAGAGCTCTGCCTGTAAATCTGCTTCCATGTCCAATTTAACTAGCTTTGCGCTTAAGCATGGAATTAGTGATTTCAAGTTCCTCTGTTCATACCAGTGATAGATGCCAATGGCAAGGTATTCTTTCCTTGCCTTGTACGGTTAGTATATGACATCTGCAGCTTGTAGTTGCATCCACGACAATTGGAGTCTTGGTGCTGCCTGCAAGAGGTAAGTTTCATCAAGGACTGATATTAACTTGAAATATGCGGGGCATGGAAATCCACTGATAAATTATTATGTTGAATAATAATATTCGGCATTGATTGAGTTTACAAACTGTTCACAGAATATGTTCACCTGACGCCAGCTCTCTTTCACCTTTCCTGCACCTGTTTCTATCCTGCAACCTTCATTCTGAATATTGAACTAGTGAATTTGATAATGAAATCTTGCAAAACAGTATTTTACCCATATGAGCCGGGGATAGGTTCCCCTGAAGATGAAGATGCTTGCAACCATAGATAATACTGATACATTTATAATACAGGTTTTAAAATCATGTGTGCACACCTCTGAAACTATTTCACAAGTTGTACGCATTAATCCATCAACAAAAATAAACAATTGAATAGTTATAACTATACTTTATTGCTGTAGCACAAAATTGATGCATTTCAAACATTTTGCAATTTTGAATTAAATATTTTAATTAGATATTTATGTAATGTTTTCAAACCTCAGATAACAGAAATTGCAGCTGATGGACTTACAGATAAGGGGTATACTGTTTATTAGATATGAAAGTGTCGCCGGTTATAATTATCTAAAGTGTAACATTTCATTGTCGCAAAAAAACATTGGAATCTTGACGTTGGTTTATTATGCATGGGATTATTCCTCAAATAAGACATTCCTTGAAAGAAGCTGTGAACATGAATTTGCTGTGAAATTTTCCTTGCATACTTTGATACCAAATTGACAGGCATGCATTTCGCTCCTGTTCCCTTTGCCTTTCCTTCACTATCCCTTGTAAATGGGCATTATTTGTGAATAGATTTGCATGAAAATTGTATAGCACTTAGGACATTGGAAAATCACCAAAAATGATTTTACATAGGATGTTCTCTGGTTATAATTTTTTAAATAAAATACCTGATGCATGTGATGCACTGTCATCATCAGTGTACAACATGTATTGCTCAATTACTAAGCATCACACGATATTTCCCAAATATTTATATTTGGTGTGTGGTAATCATGGACATCATGAATCGTGTAAGTGGCACATTTCAAGTTCATGACATACCTTTTGGGATGAAAAAAAATATGGGCACCATGGTACTACTTATATGAAGCTGTTTACTGTGGCCTTGGAAGTTGCATTTATTCTGACCCCACCCTCTTAAGAGATTACCTGTGGAGCTAATAATGTAATGGGCACATTTGATTAACATACATTAAAGTTAGCCCCCTTGAGATTTGGACAGTTATAAACATAGACAGAAATATTCTCCAGAAGCATTGGTCCCGTTCGTGGCCACAGGTGGAGGTGGTGCTGCAAGAGGACAAAGCAGCAGCAGCATCCAAGGCAACAGCAGCAGCAGTCGCAGCCGCAACCGCAGCCTCCCGCAAACATTTCCAGTGCCCCATCTGCCACAAGGTGTTGTCCCTCAAGCACCCTGAGCGCCACAAGCGCATCCATACAGGCGAGAAGCCCTTTCAGTGCCAGGTGTGCCTCAGGCCGTTCTCCCGAAAGGTATGCTCATGCTCTTATTTATTATCTTGCTTTCAGACATCGTGGACAAGATAGAGATTTATTAAGGAGATAACAAATACTTGTTGCTAAAATTGGTTGATGTTTATCAGAACTTGAGAGTGCAATTGACACGATTCAGTCAATCCCGTACTGAACCTGATACTGCCCATTTATTGTCTCAGGAATGAGACTTGCATTGTATTAACTCTCCCTGGCCTGCCCTCATATCCCCTTCTCTGTCAAAACCTGGTGTCCAATCATGGTATCCAAACATTGTTATTCCATGGTATACAAGGATGAGAGATCTACTTCTGACCCAGAAACAAAGGAAACTTCAATGGCTGCATCCTTCAGCCACAACAAACGGAAGTGCCTACTGTGGGAAGGGTGACAGTCTTAGTTACTAGCTGATTTTATATTTCTTCCTGCTCATTTTTCCCACTCTGCATTCTTAGACAAGTAAATCCCTTGAGTCATCGAATGCGAGATGAGAGTCGCATTGAGTGGGTAATCCATTTTTATTTGAAAAATGTGAGATTCTAAGTATATATATTATGTAGAGTGTTTGTGGGAGACCAATGTTACACTGACTGCTTGCTATATTACACTAAATCTATGGGTGAGATCTCCTCCCTGCTGTCAAGAAGAATATGGCAATTGAGGGTGATTGAAGGGATACAAAGGGATATCAACTTTGATACACAAAAATATACTAAACTATGTAACACTGCCACCTCTTGCTCATGAGCTTTTGCCTGATATCTGCTGATGTAGTACTTCCTTCAATATTACCCATGAGGCAGCGAGAATGTTGCATTCATTTTCAAGTTCCCAACCAAGTGAGTATTCATAACTGTTGTTTAGGGACCAGGGTGAACATTGCCTTCATAGGTTATAAATGGTCAATTCCTAATCCCTGAAAGTATGCATCCTGCTTCCTGCCGCGCAATTACAAATACTCACTTGGGTGGTTTATTCTTGTCTGCTTCGTACCCCACAAAGACCTTCCTGGCTTGGGTGACCATACGAGTAGATACGGAGCCACTGACATAGCTCTCAGGGCTGTCGCAGCACAAAAGCCCAGCCACCATGACAAGGGGAGATGCCGTGGGAGTAGGGGTACCAAGGAGGGAAGGGGATGGGACATGGCAACTAATATTCGACATCAAGTGCATCTAATACGTACAATAACTTGTTATGGACAGGCCATGACCTGGCCATCACAGTTGTGTTGACAAATATTGTTATCTGATTCAAGCCGATAACTTTGTCAAGTATATGCCTCATGGCTTGGAATGACTGGCAGCATTATTTTTTATAGAATCTGTAAGCTTTTCTTGAAGTCTTATATACTCATGAAAAAAAAAAGGGCAGAAAATTACGGAAATGTCACTGTTCTACAAAAAAAAAAAAATTTTTTTCCTTTTTCTGAAATTGTGAATAGCTAATATTATTGTATATTTCGCGCTGAATCTGAATCTCTGCTCAGAAGGCTTCTGTCAGGCACAGTTTTTGAGATATATCGTTTTAAAGTTTGGACCGGTTTACTAGGGGTCTTTCCGAATCAAGTGGGCCGAAATCTTTATACATCATCTCGGATCTTGGTGAAAATAATCACAGATGTACAGACAAATGCCATAATGCTGCATATCCCGTCTCAGCCACATTGCGCAATACCATTGGGAGGGGAAAAATCGAGAAACTTGGAAAATGGCTGTGTCTGAACGAGTGACTAATGAAATGTAAAATTAAGTTTTTGTTACATTTGAGAGAAAAACTAATTCCATGGGCGCATTCTGCTGGTGTTTATCTTACTTTTGATATATATGTTCACTGGGTTTTGACCAATTCCACTAACCGAAAAATATTCTCCATAGAAGGCATCATTTTCGGCCATTTCCCAAGTTGCTCGGTTTTCCCCCTCCCAATGGTATTGCGCAATGTGACTGAAATGGGATGTGTAGCATTATGGAATTTGTCTGTACATCTGTGATTATTTTCACCAAGATCCGAGATGATGATGTATAATGATTTTGGCTCACTTTATTTGGAAAGACCCCTAGTAAACCGGTCCAAACTTTAAAATGATATATCTCAAAAACTGTGCCTGACAGAAACCTTCTGAGCAGAGATTCAGATTCAGCGCGAAATATACAATAAGATTAGCTATTCACAATTTCAGAAAAAAAGAAAAAAATATTTATATTGTAGAACAGTGACATTTTCCGTAGTTTTCTGCCCTTCATTTTGGGCCTTATCTCGTAAACAGTGCAAGGTATCACAAACGTAACGAAATATTGGCCCAAAGGGCCACACTTTCCTGTGTTCAGGTTAAGGAAGTGTACCTGCGCCCTAAAAAGTGACAACCCGAAAGTGATTTGAGGTCACCTCAGATACGCCCCTCGCGGACCCCATTACAGATGACTCACGTGACCCATATTTTTCATGTCATAAGGATCACCCAGCACAACTTTTTTTCACTCTTGCATTACAACTTAAATTAAAATTTTTAAAAAATCGGCCCACCCTATTGTACATGCCTGGCTAGTCCTTAGTGTCTTACAATTTTCTGTGGAAGTTCATTAGCCATTTTGGCTGTGACAGTGTGATTGTGGAGAAGCTTGAAGGTCTCGTCTCATGCCAACTGCCTCGCTTCACAGGTGTAATTCTATGTCATTACTCTGATTCTTGCACCATACATATAATTGGTTATTCAGATGTTGCTATATTTATATATGCAGGATTAAATTGCCACCTAGTATTAACTAATATGGATTATTGATTGTGTAATAATTAATACACCCATGTAAGTTTATTCATTTTTGTATGGGTTACAGGAGCATCTTCAACGGCATGAGCGCATCCACACAGGCGAGAAGCCTTTCCCATGCCTCTTCTGTGATAAGCGCTTTGCAAGTAACTACAAATTGAAGCGACATGAACAGGTCAGTTTCTCGTTTGGTGTGTTAATAGTTGCAAGATAAAATAAGACCTGTTGGCCAGTGTATTTGTGAACTGCATCTCATCTGCTATACGTGCAGAAACCAAATTTAATCCAAGCATTTTAACAGAATTGTCATGATATTGGCCAGTCAAAAAGGGATACTGTTCAGGTTGAATTTGCTATTATAATAACTTTTGTTATTTCTTAAAATATTCCTATTAATTTGTCCTAACAGATCAGTAATTTTTCCTTTTTTACATGTAATTGCCATATCAATTAGAAGAGTTTAAAATGTACAATTTGCAAGCAATAATTTAGAAAAATTCCTATTATTATTATCACCTTATGTGTCAGTAGTAATGCAGTCTGCCTAAATGAATTTGGCGTATATGATGGTTTGGTGTTTTGTGTAGTCCCGGGAGGTTGTCTGCACTGTATACAGTATTATATTTTTATAAAAACATCCATACAGGTCACTTTTAAAAAGAACTAGGGGAAAAGTAATCGCAAAATGCTGCTGCTGCTTCAACAGCAAACCCTTCATGCTGAGCATTGCTTAGAGGCACTGAACGAAGTTTTTTTAAAATTCCCCACGAACAAAATGTGGGCATTGCCATTCCTCATGTATTGGCATTAAAGGTGTTGAAGGAAGCAGTGACTAGTGTTATAACACTAATAATTTTATGTGCTCATTTGCAGGTGCATACGGGTGAGAAGCCATATGCATGTGTCTACTGTGAAAAGAGATTTGGCAGCAATTACAAACGGAAGCAGCATGAACAGGTTTGTGACATTAAAAATATCTTTAGCTTTTTTTTTTTTTTTTTAATGCAAGTGCCATAAATCTTAAACTCTTTGAAAACCTTTATATTGTTGGTGCATATGTAGTGCAAGACATTAAAAGCAGCAAGTGTCAGATATACCACATGAGTGTTTTATTGAACTTAATTTGTTTGTTTTTTCTCAGCAACCATGTTTATAAAAAGTGGCAAATTTTTCAACCATTGACTGCTTTGCAAAAGCCCATTCTCAGATGTCCCAATTCCTTTCTGCTCCAGTGTAGGAATACTTATGCAGGGGGGAGATTTGAGATCGTCATGCATGTGTGGGAATGGTGTGTCTCCTCACCTTGGTCACATAATCTCTTCCTACCTGGAGGCTAGTTTATATGGGTAGTATGCTATGTATAGGCAGGCCATGCTAACTTATAAATGACGTCATCATTTTGTTTACCAATTTCTAGTCAACGGAAACATGCTGAGCACACCCTTGGAACCTCCCACTTTTGAAGTTTCCGTGGAGATGCCCTCATGCAACAATTGACGTAAAAATGTGGCAAAAATTACCAAAAGAATACCGTAATTATTGCATAAGGGCATCTCCATGGAAACTTGAAACGTGGGAGGTTCCCAGGGCGTGTTCGGCATGGTTCTGTTGAGTAGGAATTCGCAAACAAAAGGATGACATTATTTAGAAGTTAGCATGGCCTGCCTATACTATAACACACAAAAAGATTGTCGCACTGTAACCATGTGGTGTCCGCGACACGTTGTTTATCCTGGGTGTTGCCAAGTTACAGGTGTTTATTTGGCAATATTCCAGAATCCACACCACGTTACTGACTGGTCATTCGGTCCCATGGCCACACAGTCTGGTCGAGGTCGCTGCCGAACACACCTGTGGTACCTCCGACTTTTTCCATGGAAATACCCTCACACAGCAATAGGAGTAAGCAGTGTCGAAGTATGCTCTTATTGTTTTATGAGTTCATTTCCATGGAAACAGGAAAAGTGGGAGGTAAAGGCAATGGATTTCTTAGAGTGAACTGCTGGGCCCATGGCCCCGCCCCCAAACAAACTTCTCTCCTCCCTCCTCCCTCCTCCACAACTTCTCCCCCCCACCACTTTGGCACCATGACAACATGTATCCCTCCGCCAGAGCCTTATTCCGATGGTGCTTATGCGCGCCGAAAATAAGTGAAAAGAAGAAATTCGAACACCGTTGCCGTGGATTCGAACCTGATTCGAACGATGCTTCGAAATTACGCGGGCACGGATCCCGATGCTCTTTTGTCTCTCGCCTTGAAAGTAGTCCCCATGTGGCAACGTTGCTGATTTTAATTTTTCGCGTAAGTAACTAATAACGCTATTCTAAGTAATGCTTTAGTGTTCATAAATTATGTCAGAACCAAATAATTGATATGCGTCGAATTCCTTTTTAAAATACACCGTCAATTACATTTATGTATTTTCACCTGGCAACCTTCCTGTGACGCACGGTCATACAGGCGATCCCATTGGTTCGCCCGGGGGGGCGTGTCTGTTCACTCTAATACAGGTGATCCCATTGGTTCGCCCAGGGGGGCGTGTCTGTTCACTCTAAGAAATCCGTTCCCTATACCAGAGGTGTGTTCTGTAGCGACCCGGACCAGACTGTGTGGCCATGGGACCAAATGACTGTCAGCAAATTGGTGTGGATTCTGAAATATCGCCAAAGAAACACCCTTAACCTGGCAACACCCAGGATAAACTACATGTCACGGACACCACGCAGATACAGTGTGACAATCCTGTTTATACATGTTATAGTACAGATTAAATTGATACCAGTCTGTGACATTTTGGGATAGAGCAGAGAATCTTCTTATTACCTAGTGTTTGGGATACAGTTAATGCTGTGTAAAAAATTCCTGATTATTAGTAAAAATTGTGTCCTTTTGCACAGTTACGATGTTCTAAATATGTTTTTTATTTATGTAGGTGCATACAGGCGAGAAGCCATACGCATGTGTCTTCTGTGAAAAGAGATTTGGGAACAACTACAAACGGAAGCAGCATGAACAGGTCAGTCTTAATTTTTGCTATCAAATTTTTGCCAAGAAGACTGTGGTAGGATTAGGGTATTATCAGTTTTGAGCCACAGTGTGTCTGGGAAAATAATTCATATTGCTCGCCAAAATATTTACGGCCTGGAAAATTGCAAGTTCTGTGCAGGAACCTTTATTGTGTGATGTCAAAAGTGGAAAATGTCTTGGAATGGACTAGACGCACTCAGGGCAAGCACTGCTTTAAGTGTGTACCCATCTGAAGTCTTGTCAGACATGTGACAAGATGTTAATTTAAAAAATCGACCATTGGGAGTGGAGGTGATGGAAGTGAGAGCAGATAAAAATTGTCTGTATGTGCACTGGTTGAGAGTTTGGCTTTCAATTGGCCATACATGCATGAACATTGAATGTAGGTTGAAGGAATTATTACTTGATGTCAGCTTAATTTTGTAATGAGACATTGAAGTGTCGTTAAATGAATTTCTGGAATCCTGAAAATATGTAGTCAAATTGCTACATTTATTCAGTGTAACCCATTTATTTGAAATAATGCCATAAGTAAACTGTCACCACTGGGAATGACATTTGGGACATGCATTAAGTTTCATTACTAACTAATTTTTTTAAACGCATCCACTCGTAACAGGTAACACAATGCAGTGATAAATGGAGGACATAAATGTGAGCAGAAGTTGTGCCTAGTTATTAATTGCTCACTATAACAACTATTTACATAGAATTTAAATAGTTTTAGGTATTAAAACTAATCTAGAGGTTTGGCAGAAGCCATCTACGCTGAAATCGGGAATTAAAGGTCAACAGCAATTTTTTGCTGAATTTTTAAAAATATTGACAGAAATGCTTGACATCAAACCATTTTGAGCCTAAATTGGTGCAGCATTTTGTGGTTATAAATTTATCTCATGGTAGAAAAGTGACAAATCCATACAAACCATGTTACTTGACGGGAAAACACTCGGGTATTGACAACATTTTTGCCCCTGCTTCTATTGTATACATGCTTTGCCCATCCTATCCAGATATGAACAAGTCATGTGAGAAGCAATGGACGGAAATAATTGCCAAGATTCACTGTATGTTTTCGTGTGAACTCACTGATTGCTGTTTTTTAAATATCACATCACCTAATATCAGAAATAGATCCTCATTTCTGAGCTTAAAATATGCTGGAAATGATTAATTTACAATAGGATTATTTAGTAAAAACATTGTAAGCTGCTCGTGAAATTCTTGTTATTCTAGTCATGTGATTGGTGAGATTTTAATAATTCTGCAATGAATGCAAAATCACAATGATCAGGAAATTATGCCTTTTATTATGCCTTTGAAAAATTTAAAATTCTAGCCATTTCTGAAGGATGCATTTGTTACTACCGCTACACATATTCAAACATGACAACTCATGTTAATGTGGAATATACAGGGTGTTCCACATTTGTGGGTCGGTTTTTTATAACTGATGTTGCCCGATAGCAGTTATATTTGTGTAGCTTGCTGTGCCCTGATCCAGATTCCCCATTACTCCCAGGGGGTCGAATATAGCAGTTTCTATAGAATGAGGCACCTGATTAGGGGCACAACAAGCTACAAAAAATAACTGCTATGAGGCAATATCATTATTTAAAAATTACCCACGAAAATGGAACACCCTGTATTTTGATGTAAGCATGAACAAACATACGAGGAAGCTAAAACCTGTGAATTTTATGCAGGTACATACTGGCGAGAAGCCTTACGCATGTGTCTTCTGTGAAAAGAGATTTGGCAGCAATTACAAGCGGAAGCAACACGAGCAGGTCAGTCTCGTTTCTTCCCCTTATATTATGTCAGCTCCAATGTTTGAAAATTTCTATTAAGTTACATTGCACTTCTAAGAGATAACTGATAATTAGCTAAAATATTTTGCAAGTCTGCCATGTTTTTAGGATCGCTGTAGTAACTTTTTAATAACGTGGCAAATTTCCTAAGCCTTGTGCCTTACAGATATAGAAAATTTTGGAAGTATGATTGGGTAGGGCACAAAGAAGTTCCTGATCATTTGCTAAATAAACCAATTATTGGTTATGAATTTACACCTAAATTATTCTATTGAGAAGTCATTTCCAGGCAACTTAAGTCTTCATGAGCTTCATGATATCTGGATTCATGAGTCTAATAATATTATTTAAAGTATCCAGAGAGCATGTTTTTTTTTTCCAGTTCAGCTTTAGAAATGAGGATTGATGCAGAATTTGAGAGAGTGATCCTGAATACATCTTATTTTTAAAAAAAGATTCTTGTTCCAAAACTCATCATTTTTGTCATTAAAACGGAGGGCTTAGGCAGAATACTTACATATCACATTATTTGTGACTATAAACACGTAATGTTGGCCAGGTTTTTTGTATTTTTCTGCGTGTGTCCAAGGCTCATTTCTCTCGAGAGCCTGATATGGAACAATGTAATGTTCCACTAATGATGGTAGGATTAATGTTCTCAGCAAATTACATTTATCAAACATTTTGATACAAATTTTGACAAAGCCTAGGCATAAAACAAGTGAGGTTGCTGATTTAATTCAAGTAGTAACAGGTGAAATCATGAGGAACTTGGCAGAGACTGAGTTCCTGGCGACAGGCGTTTGAAGCTAAAGGGCAAGGAATGTCTCCTTCTAGTTGCCTTCCAGTTTCTAGTGGTCTCAAAATTTTTAGAAGCCTGTCACCAGGAACTTGGTCTCCCACAACTTCCCCCAAGTTCGCTGTGTTAAGGGGGTATCCTGTGATGGTGAAGAACATAATGATGACCCTTTCCCCTTTACCTGATATATGCACCATATGATACTTAATATTTCATTGCCACTATTGCCAAGTTTATGACAGCAACTGTTGCTAATTAGTAATGAGGTGTAATGTCTTCAAGACTTTTCAGTCTTTACATCTGTGGATATGTCCATACCTGGTGTGGCGTTCACTCTAAACTCTAAATAATCATGATGAGTTTTTCTGGCGAGCTGGTGCACATTCATTGAATGGATAACTTAGCATTCTTCTGAAAGCATAATATGATTTGACTGCATTGAACAACCTCTATAATATTACAACCTGTGCACTCCATGCAGGTTCATACTGGCGAGAAGCCATACGCGTGTGTCTTCTGTGAAAAGAGATTTGGCAGCAATTACAAGCGGAAGCAACACGAGCAGGTCAGTCTCGTTTGTTCCATCCACAACTGCAGTATTTCGAAATTATTTTGCTGTTCAGGTGACAACAATAATATGAAATTAATTTTAATGTTGTAAAGTATTGATGCTGGAAAATGGCAATTAATTAGTAATAATTGAATTTTGTTTGCTGAGAAGTAGTAGACACATATAGACCCCTGGGTTTAAGATATGGCTGCAAATTTTAATCTTTGAAACTCGTAATTTCTAAAAGACCACTCATGAATTTGACAAGGCCATCTGGCATAACGTCATTTTAAAATGTGCGCACTCTATTCAGGTGCATACGGGCGAGAAGCCATACGCGTGTGTCTTCTGTGAAAAGAGATTTGGCAGCAATTACAAGCGGAAGCAACACGAGCAGGTCAGTCTCGTTTTCTTCCCTATTTCATGTTTAGAGCCATGGAATTCCATTCTCTTTAGTTGTTCCAAATCAGACAACTTTTTTGTGAGTCCTGCAATCCTAGATCACGTGTGTTCTGCTGCATATTTAATTCATTACATTTGACTGCTACATTTGCTATTCAGGAAGAGTCAGCTGGTCTTAATTATGAAGTAACCTTGCTGTTTGGGAATTTTATTCATTTAATCTGGCCTTGGATCTAGAAAACGAAATTGATCGTATGGATCTCATGAAGTGTACCAGATATTGCCTAGGGATTATTGGGTTGAACCAACATAGTGAAGAAAATTATTCCAATCATTGTTGGGGAGGCTCTTCAATATACACCTGAAATCACTAGAATGCTCGAACAAGTAAATCTGGGGAATTTTTCATTCAGATGTCAGTTAAGTTAATTGTATGAACAACCAACACGTTTCAAATAGTAGGTATCTTTTGCTGCATTGCCATCCTATGTCATCGTGAAGTAAAAGTTTTAGTGATGGTCGTTCTACCATCAAAATTAATGTGGATACTGGGTGTACCAAAGGTGGTGGACTCCACAAGTCCAAAGTCCAAGCAGGGTGTACAGTTGGATGGAGATTAGCTGGATTACATACTCTGTGATGCAGATGTCTTTTAGGCGGTCCCTCATCATCAGTTTAAGCGTTCAGGTGATTTTAGGATATTCCAATGTGACAGTATACCCAAGTAACAGTTTTAGCAGTTATCAGTTTGGTTGAACCACATCCCTATTTTAAGATGAAAGTTGAACCTTAATTAACCAGCCATGTATGATAACAGTTGAAGGAGGAATTAAAGGCAATGTTTTGATAGCTAAATCAGACTACCATTATATTATTAATTTTTATTAATTGTTTTGTTCTTCATTTAATGATCTTGCAGCACTGCTGCAGTATCAAGCAATAACTTTTTTTCCCCATCTATTGAATCAATTTTCCTCCAGATACAAGATTTATGCAATAAAATTATCAGTAAGAACTGCTGGTCCTAGGATGCAGGCTCTTGCAAAGAAGTTGAACATATAATTGTTAACGCCTATTTTTTGATGTTCGTTATCCTAATATTAATATTGTAATCTGGTTAAATTTCTGACTTCAGTGACATCAAAGTCAATATTAATATCACAAATTTGAAATATTCATTTTCGTAAATACTGTAGAACTTATAACTTACCAGAAATTTATGGCTTTTTTTCTCAAAATTCGGAAAAGATTCAACATGAAAGCCCCATTTAAAATGCAGTAGTGAAATGTTTCAAGAGTTAACAGAGACTTAATTTTTAATATGTAAAGTTTTATAATAAATCAGAGGTTCATTCGTTCATCATTTTTGAAGCTGTTGTCAGCCATGAAGAAACAGTGGGAGAGTCATCTTATGTTTATGAGAAAGTAGGAAAATATGGAAGTATATTTTGTATGTAGGGGAAGATAACTTCTATGATTTAATTGAGGAAAAGTTTTGTGGAACTGATACTTTATTTTCTAAATTACCTTTGTTATTAATTAATGTCTGCGTGCTTCAAAATATTCATTAAATATATCAAAGTTTTTTTGAAATATCATTTTGGGAGGGTTTTTTCCTCACTTTGAAACATATGTACAGTGTGCACTATCATTGAATTGGCAAACTTGTCAGGTGACATTGTGGTCACAATATGAACAATTTTATGCTCAGGTCTTAATATTAGCCTGCACTGTAATAGTCACTATAAGTCACTTGAATTGTGTTCAATGCCTGTCTTCAATATTGTTACTTTTTCTGCCATGCCCAATAATATGGTGTACCCACGATATCAACAAAAACTTGTGGGAACAATTATGCTTGAATTTTAAGGGGGCAAACCTACATATCTACAGCCTTGTGGTGAAAATAAAATATCTTGGTATCCAGTGGCAGTGCCAATCGAGATTTGAATATTAAATTTTCATTAGTGACTACATGTTCATCTTGTAAGTTTGGTCAGTTCAGTTAAGAAACACTCTGAACATACAAACTTTTTTCTGGGACTCTAAATGAACTACACTGAAGTAAGTTTAATGAACTTGAATAGAATGGCAAAATGAAAGGGAACAAAATGCTTTATTGCATTTAGAGTTATTTCTTTATGGCATACAAGGCTGAACCAAAAACTGAACCACCTTGTTTTGATTAAAGCGTGTGCACTCCCGGCAGGTGCATACAGATGACAAACCCTTCCCATGTATCTTCTGCGAAAAGCGCTTTTCCAACAATTACAAGCGGAAGCGACATGAGCAGGTCAGTCTCTCCTTCCAGTCTCATCCATTCCAATCAGGTCGCCAAATTTTCCTCACTGTAGTCATCTAAACCCAGAGGTCTATATGGCTGTATTGTGTTAATAGGTGTTTGTAATGATATTGATCTGAACGCTAGGGGAATTAAGGTAAATGCATTCGATTCAGGTGCACACGGGTGAGAAGCCATATGCGTGTGTCTTCTGTGATAAGCGATTCCGGAACAATTACAAACGGAAGCAACATGAACAGGTCAGTGTCTTACATTATTTTTACAGTCACTTGTTCACTTCAAAATTTACTCTTTCCCAGTCAGTGTTTCATGCGTGGACATTACTGGCAATAAATGTAATTTTAATGGCAGCAATGGGTAGCTGCTACCAGATAAGGGCTATTTGGTGTCCGAAGTTATTGTTGGACGTATGCTATTATTTAAAAAATACAACCATATTGTGTAGTTTTGTCATGATTAGCAATTTTTCATATTCATATTCAGTAAATAATAATGCCTAGATTCGTAGGCTGCATTAATTTGTGACATTCCAGAAGTACATTAGTAAGAGCAATAAGATGTAATTTACCAAATGGTTCACAATTCCATTGTGAGTGTTATGCCTGTAGTGCATTATTACTTATGAACTGTTTAATATAATGCAAAAGATAACATACAATATTGTTGCTTTTTTCAAGTCATCATGCTAATCTTACAATGTATGCTAGTTGACTCCAGAGACATGGAAAACTGTTGCATAGTCATAAAAATGGTAACTTGTAAATGTCTACAGAATGTCACTAGATTACTGTGCTAAACTCTGTCATTTGGTTTATGCTTCAAATAGAATTACTGTATGTAGGTAAGCCAAGAACAAATGGCAGTCAAAAGCCATGCATTATGCTAATCCCTCATCAAACCAAGTGAAATATTGGGAAGATCAGGTCCGGTCAGTCACATGGACTTGCCATGAAGCACATAATTTACGTGAATGAATACTTTATAGGCATAACATGGATTTACTGCACTTCATTATCCTGAGAAATCTTGTGGGTGAATTTAGTGAAATCAAAGATTCATCTGATGCAGATGATCATTAGGGACTTATGACACTTACATTAGCACCTGGTTAATGTTAGTAGTTACGCTAAGCAACTACTGCACATGGAGGATATCAGTACTTTTTTAAGGCAAATTTAAAATGTTCAACATGTATGACTTGTGATAAATAAATTTTAAAATGCCACACATGTTTAGACGGATCTGGGTCATTCCATGTCTTTTCAGTCAGGTTTGGACCCTGCAGCCAATTTGATTGATATTCTTGGTTTATAATGGCATCGTGGTCTAACGCATTGTATCAAAGCATTTTGAAAATGTTTGATTTTTTACCAGATTGGGGGTGGGGGGGGGGGGGGTTAATTTGGAGCCATTTCATTGCAAGCCCTTCTGCCCTAATCAAGATACTGACGTGCTTTTGGTCTCCATTTACTTGTGGAAGCTTCATAAATAGCATGTCAGGGTCACATTTGAAATTGTTAAATTGCGTTAAAAATTGGCCACTTGGAATATAATTCAAACTGGTCACATCAGGTCCAAACCTGGCCTAATTGGCGTGGCATGCTCCATCTGATGATTCTGAGAGTTACGTAGCACTGTAATGTTCACTTAGATGTAAAGATATATGTATTTAGCTGGTAAATCATTAATATTAATAAGATGTATGTTATGCAGAGGTTTAGTTATCACATATATGTACCTTTTAATATATGCATAATTGAAATTTACATGGATCATAATTGCATACAAAATAATGACACCAACAACTGACAATGAGTTCATGAAAGTTCAGTTCTGGTGGGATTGAATAATAATAAAGTTACTTTCTTGACATGTCCACTTTTTGCACATACATGTAGCTCGAACATTAGTTTCGTAATGAATGTTGTTGTGATGACACTGTTTCTTGAGGAAAGTAAATAAGTTATGACAAGTAATTGGCTGAATGAGAGAATTGAGGAGCCTGGAACAAAGTAATGTTGCGCAAGGAGAGATTAAACTGCAAACGCTTCATGCAGGTGCACACGGGTGAGAAGCCATATGCGTGTGTCTTCTGTGATAAACGATTTGGCAGCAATTACAAGCGGAAACAACATGAACAGGTCAGTCTGTCCCATTCCCATTTCCTGTGTTTTAATCACGTTTGAATTTCCTTCATGAACATTGTCAGTATGGTTTCGTGTCAAATGCTAGTTGTCCAGGTCAAAAATAGATAGTGAATAAATTTAATTAGTCCTGGGTTTAAAGAGAATGCAGATGTGCACAAAATCCTGCTGGATATCCTACAGGTGACGGTGAATTTGGAAAATACTTTTGTAATATATTGCACTCAGCCAGTCACATTTGTCATCATCTGGAAATTGACCTTTGACACAATGGTAGAGTGACTCTCAAATTGTTTATAACTGGGACACACTTTAATCGTGGCATGCCTCTCCTCCCACATACACATTCATACACACTTTGCATAGCAGTGGGAGCCATGCAGAGGAGTGATGTCCAGAGCCACTGTTACCATAATGAAGTTTTATGGAGTAAACTTCTGCTAGGCCAATGTGCAGTGTATTCTAAGTACTTGCATCTTTTTAGTTATAACTAAAAAGATCCAAGTACTTAGTAACAACTTTGGGCAAAATGTGCTACTTATAGCACATTTTGCCCATAGTTGTTACTTTCATGTAGTTTTTTTTGTACCCCAGTTGAGATGCTCAATTCTTCCCAGTTATGCTCAAATATAGCAGCTCTATTTGGGTGCAGAAAGCTACACAAAAGTAACAACTTCAGACAGACAGTAACTAAAAATTACCAAAATGCTTGGAATACACTCTTTACCAAATTACAGCCTCCCACACCTAACTTGCCTAAAAGAATGGGGAACTAGCCTTGGTCTGGGATTTGGGATTTTTGTTCATAACTAGCTAGCCCAGGCCTGTAAACATACATTCCATCACTCTGTTGCATCAAAATGACATTACTGGATAAATTACGACACATTTAAAAGTGCCTTCAAAATTGGCGGGAAAAACGCGGAGGCCAATCGAAAGGGTACACCGAAATGCCTGGTTGACTGCGAGAGATGAGGAATTTGACTTTGAATTAACCGCGGACGCGACGGAAAGCATTCGCAAGGCGGCTGTAGGCCATCGAGGTGGAGAAAAGGGGCCTTCATGTGCCGAATTCGGGTGACAGATAATTCCTACCAGTTGGCACCACTGCCAGCCCCTTAGCTGATTGAGCGGCGTGAAGTAAAAACGTGCCCCGGCCGCTATCTTGCTCACGGAATGGGACGGTTGCTAACAACAGCGAAGCATTTTACAACAATGACAGGGCGCGTTCTATAACACCATTTTTGCGTTCATTTCACTTCGCGTGACGTCAACATTTTCTAGGGAAACAGTGACGTCACCATTTCCCTACATAAAAACCCCAATTACTCCGGAACGGGAACTGATATCTTAAAACGGAATATGCCAAAAAAATCTAAAAAATATGGGCGAATTTATTATGTAGTTTCCAAAATGAAGGCTAGTTCCCCATTGTGAAAAGTTCATGTTTGTAAATGTCCGTTTTTTGCATGTTTAGATTAATTTCTGGAATGTGATGCTTATGCAGTTCTAATGCATATTGAGACTTGGTTTATACCAGACCTGAAAAAGTGAAGGGCAAGACACCTGTTGGTTTGTCTACCATCATTCCAATACATTCATTCCGTACCTGCAACAATCACATATACCAGTTATAAATGCAGCAGTAGTGGAACTCAGGCACATATTAGCACTAAAGTTTGAGTATAGTAGTATTTATTTTTTCACCCATAAGTGGTGCTTTAGGGAGAAAGTATGGCAGTACCAGTGTACACTATGTATATTTATTTTAGTGATTATTATATTGTCTAATAATTATACTTCATTATTACTGTATTATAAGAGCTTACATGCAGTTAGGGAAAGTCACCAGGTTTTTTTTTTAAATGGTTATTGTGTTTCTTGCCAAATTTTACAAAGCCCTCACAAGACATTTAAGCTGTCAACATAGATGCTACAGTCAATATATTTGGATAGCGTTATGTAATAATGTGTCAACCCACAATAATGCCAAAATTGAGTTAAGCCCAGGAGCATATAGCCTACCCAAAGCTTGTGCTTCATTCAGTTAAAATCAAGCTGGCGAAATCTGCATACTTCTGACATAAATGGCCCAAAAGGACACTGAATTAATTTCACAGGTGTGACATTCAAACCCATTTCTTTTCAAAACGGTTTTTGTGTGGGTTGACTCATTATTGCATAATACAATTCATTTAACTCCCAAGTTTACATCTTGAAATAATTAGATAGTGTGCGAAACTAAATGTAGTGCATACAGTGAACTAGTAAATGCTCATTGCTCTCTAGACTCTAGAGAAAGGTAACAATTTAGTGACTGAATGTATGGTAGATATTAATATATCAGTAGTGATGCAATCATAGTTCTCACTGCCAGTAGCTGGTGAAAAGAGGATGAAAGGTCATGCCGGGCCTTCCTCGTTAAATATTTTAATTTAATCAAGTAGCTGGTGAAAGGAACTTGACCTTACCACAGGAAAAAATTAATTCCACTTTGTCTGATTAGTGTTCTGGACTACAATGCCAGTTTGGCACAGGCTTTGTAGCCATGTAACATAAAATAAAAATCATTTGAATCTCTATTAATTTGTCACTTCAGATATGCGTTACGTTTGGAGTGATATTATAAGGGGAGTTTGAATACATCTCCATGCCAGTCTCTCATTAGCAATTTGTGTGACTTTAAATTTTCCTGTGACTGTTTGGTTCCCATATCCAATAGGTGTAGTACCTCATAATTGAGTGTACCGTGACTGACATACGTATTTTATGTGGTAAGAAGCAGGCTCATTCCATGAAGTGTTGAATTACCAAATAACATATGTTACTATGCACTGGCTTCATATAATTTTTCTGATAACCAGCAAAGGGTAATTTTGAAAAATAAATTCCAAGCTGTAAAATTACCACTATATTTGTATTGAGTTCTTCAAATGCAGTGTCTGATTACTGCACATAGCCCTGCATTATCTGTTTTTGACCCATCACACAATAAACGAAGTCAAGCTTCAGCTTATTGCTATAATGTAGAAAACTTTATGCAGGCGACTCCACTTGGAATTTAGTGCCATCGTGTATCAGAGACTATGAATTTGTTTCTGAGGAGAATTTTTTGTAATAATTATTCATTTAATACTAGTGTCATTCTTGATTCTGTAAAGAACGGTCCATAAATTATATGGCATAAAAGTCATTCCAAAAGTCACCTTCAATTTTGTATCAGCATTAAAAATCAATTTTGAAAGTTCAGTGGTTTGGGGAAGGCATGTTGTGGAGACAAATAAAATGGGTCTCTTTTAACCCAGGGCTATTATGTAACATTTCACACCAATGGGTTTGAGCCGTGGTTTGAGCTATATATAAAAAAAGATGGGAATACAGAATGGCATCATTTATTGGTGGTTGTGGATGTGCATTGGGTTTGTATTATGTTTAAGCTAATTACCAAGTGGG
This sequence comes from Catajapyx aquilonaris, assembly GCA_000934665.2. Lineage (NCBI taxonomy): Eukaryota > Metazoa > Arthropoda > Diplura > Dicellurata > Japygidae > Catajapyx > Catajapyx aquilonaris. Next base: position 38,115 of record KZ538526.1, read on the forward strand.
ATTGGATGTTTAGTCAAACCTAATGGTAAAGTAATAGCATTGAACTTCAGATGAAAGCAGAATTTAATCAGGTGGGAGTTATTGATTCTGTAAATATTTTGCATGGCTCCGATTCAATGTTTAAATGCGGATGTGTGTGTCCCAGGTTAGAGATGACCAGAAAATTGAGTTCTAATCACACTACCTGAAGTTATAAGTAGACTAGTAACTAAATTGTAATTAATAAATGCAAACTCAATGCAGACTACTTGTAGTAATTAATAAAAGCATGTCTTGCAGTGCCTTAAAACTGACAGGACAAAGTTCATCAAAAATACTCGTATATATGGTACCAGAGTTGGATTGTGTGTTTTGTGGCACATTATTTTTTCTTACTGCTTATTTTTGCATACCAGTGCACATGTGGTTGCTAAATTATTGACTGTGATGATCACACAGGTCCATACAGGGGAGAAGCCATTCCCATGTGTATTCTGCGACAAGAGATTTCGGAACAATTACAAGCGGAAGCAGCATGAGCAGGTCAGTTTTAACATTTGACCATTTTCATTCAGTTATTCAGTAATGTCTTGCGTTTCAATGGAATGTGAAATTGAAGAGAGAGAAAAATGTAGTCCATTCCGTCACTTTCCACCATCCATTTCTTTGCATCACATTTCTGAATCATCACATGCAATTAATTGCAAGGTTTTATGGGAAAAAAAAAGGGCAGGTGGGCTTCTTGAATTACAGGCCATGTTAGTCAAGATTCCTTGTTGCTCCAAAATTGAGCCAGGGCTGTACAGATATTGACTGTGTACCGTGAAAATTTTGAATCATGTGGAATATTATTAGAGATAAAATTGCACAGCCTTTGATGAATTCATGTGTGAAGGAACTGTTAATTAAACTGAAATGTTTCCAACAGGTACACACAGGTGAGAAGCCGTTTGCATGTGTCTTCTGTGATAAGCGATTTCGCAACAACTACAAACGGAAGCAACACGAGCAGGTAAGTTTTTCTTCCAGTATATTCATGGTGTGATGTGATACCAGGGTTTTCTGCAGTAATGTTGGTCCAGTTTACTTAGTCACTGTGTAAATGCCTCATTTATTGAACTTGGTTGTGGTCTGGACTAGATCAACTTTTCTTCTCGCCATGTAAATGGCCCTTGTTAACAGCATTACATTGACATCCTCATACATGTACCACTTGGAGAGTTTTAAGATACATTATGCTGACCTTTGTTCTGACCTTTTCTGTGGGACAGGTCCATACAGGAGAGAAGCCATACCAATGTGCTCTGTGCCAGCGTCGCTTCCGTGAGAAGAGCAAGCTGAATCGCCATAGTTGTGCTGCCACCTGTGAGCGCCTTCTCCCCTGCAGCCTATGTGGACGCCCAGTGAAACTCAAACTCACAGAGCATACTGACCTGCAACGGCGGCCATTCTTTGTGTGTACCGTATGCCGACGACGAGCAAGGCAGCAGCCCGCACCCACCATACAGACAGGTGAGGGGCCAGCGGTCCGATTCAGTAAGTGCTCACATTTTTACCTCTTCACATTTTTGACAGTTGTGATGACATTGTTTGAGACATTTATCTTCTCTTGCTAGTGGTTGCACCGACAGATATTCTGACTCGTCCAAAGCCCTATGCCTGTCCTCAATGTGGGAAGTCCTATCGCACAGAGCGTAAACTTCATATGCACACATTGACCCAACATGCACCGCACTCCGTGGCTGGAACCATGGTACCCCATTCAGCTGCTGCAGCGGTAGTAGCTGCTGCCGCCCACTCCTCCTCTGTGGTGGCCACACATTCTTCAGTGGTGGCTGCCCACTCATCTGTGGTAGCCGCACATTCGGCAGCTGTCATTGCAGCACATGCAGCACCTCCAGGATCTGCCATTGTGGTGCCACATTCAGCTGCAGTAGTGGCTGCTGCAGCTGGCCATCACCCTGGGGTCGTAGCACCCCCCATCACCATCCCTGCCGCAGTTGTGTCTGCTGCACTGGCCATACCAACCATGCCCATTGTCACCACCAGTTCCACTGGTGGTATCGGGAAGAACTGAAGCCACTTGCACAGCACCTGCATGTATGTGCACCATTTGTAATAACTGCCTACATTGCTCTCCCCACCATTTCTCTGCCCTGCCATTACACGAAGAGTGGGTCCATTATAAATCGTGAGTGACAAAAGAAGGATCGTGATTCTGGACGACATAGTGTTGCCAGCAATTTTTGTTTATTTTTATGTTAAGAGGTGGACAGAGACTTTACCTGTGTTCTACAAGTGTGTGTGTGCAGGGTGGGAGTGAAAGCATGCATTTTTTTACAGACTGTTGGGCTTTTTGGCCTTGTGAAGGCCAATTGAGATGATGTGTTCATCACCCAATGAACATACTTTGCTACAGAGATGAGGATAAAGTGGGAAAAAAAAGCTTCATGTCACTTCCTGTTTGTTCTTAAACCAGATTTATTGTACCAATTGTTGCAATTCTAACCAGTAGAAAAATATACTATAAGTATACTTGTCTTTATTGAAGCCGTTATATTCACTCCACTTGACTCTTTCATATTTCAGGGCTATGTGCATGCCCCTGTAGCCAATCAGAGCATGCAGGGAAGGCACGACCCAGCTTTTACTGGAATATTTTCACTGGAATCAAATGCAGGGTTCTTCTATTCCACAAATGGAGTACGGATGTCAATTTTGTTGGTCAAAGCAAGTGAGGTTGCCGTGCCGTGACATGGGAACCAAAACGGTTCAACTCCTGCTAGTGCAATGTAGATAGTGAAATCTTTTTGTACATATTGTATCAAGCCGTTCATTTATTTACTACTGTCCAGTCAAATATTCTACAAGTCACATGAGTAGCAAAGCTGCACAAAAAATATAAATAGTGTGGATAACAAAATAAAAACTTCATTCCAAGACAATGCGGTCCCTGAAGAATGACATGTTCATGGCTTCAGAGGGGTCCAGGCGTTTCATCTGAAATATTAGGTTGTTAGCCATTTAAAATGATACTCTACTTCTCAAGTGTTAAGCTTCAGTGTCTAGCATAGTTACACAAATGGAAGTAAGTGTGTATGAAAAATATGTCACTTACTGGGTCCATGGTGAGACATCCTTTGAGGAAAGTGACATATCGAGGGTCAGCCACTCGTTGTGGGTCAGATGCGTAGCGTGGGTCTGACAGCTGGTCCAGGGTTTGGAAGCTTCTCTTGGACTTGATGTGTTCCACCATATCCCGTGCATGTTGAGAATCCTGTTAAGTGAAGCATGTTAACAAACGTACAAATCATTATGTTTGAGTGACCTACCTTGAGCTGAGCCTGTGTAAACCAGGTTGACTCTTTCAGTGTGAAAAAAAGCTCTGTCCTTTTTCCCTCCTGAAGTAGTTTGACTGGAGGCTTCCCCAAAAGATCCACCATGAGACGTAGCTGCACAAAATTGTACCTGGATGGGAAAAGGTATTTGTCTATCCCAAGGAACAGGCTGGCCGAGAGGCATCCCAAAGCCCACATGTCAATGGCTTCTGTCACTGGAGCACCTGTCAATGAAAACATTAATTAGAAATTGGCAGATTGTGCAATTTACTGTGAGATGAAGTGACATCAGGTAGTGTGACTCACCCAGGATAATCTCAGGTGCTCTGTATGCTGGTGGTTGTAGATCATGTCCAGTGTATTGCTCAGCTTCATCCCTGAGGAAGGACAGGCCAAAGTCACACAATTTGACCCTCCATTTCAAAGTGCTCGGATCAACTAAGACATTTTGCATCTTCAGGTCAGCATGAATCACACCTTTTTCCTGCAATATAAGATTTTGCATGTTTGAGTAAGGGTGTCACCATGCAGTGTGGTGCATTGCCATGTAACATGACAAATGGAAAGTCTAGCAGCATAGACTATACCTTGAGCCAAGAGAGTGCAATGAGAAGCTCTTTGGTGATGAGGCAAGTGAGACCCATGCAGATGCTGCCATCAGAGATCTCATGGACAATGGTCCAGAGGTCAGTTGGCATCAGGTCAGTGGCCAAGCAGAGATGGTTCTTGTAAATAAAGTCCTCATGGATGTGGGCGATGTTCCTGTCATGATGTCCCAGTCCCAACCCCAGTCGCTTCAATATGCTGACCTCTCGCGTGTTGAGCTCTTCCTGGACTTTGATGGCAACATCGTCCAAGGAAATGTTCTTCAGTCTCTTGCACTTGTACACTGTGGAGAAGCGACCCTTGTCGAGTGCATGCTCTACCATGTACTGCTCCTTTTTTGTCACGATGAGGTCCAGTGGACGTAGTCTTGGTGCCTGCATCAAAATTTGTATTCAATTCATTATTACCATAATAAATATTAGTAGTATGCTCAGGAAGTGATGCTATTATGAAGCATTCTAAAATCATATAAGAATTAGTCTAATCAATGCACCATAAAATTAAAGGACTCACATTATGCATGTGCAGTCATTCATAGATTACATTCTCATATTTGGCTATGAACCACCCCCTCTTCCTTTGTCATACTTCATTATCATTAATCTTTGGAAAACTCCCCTTCCCACAGATTTATTATGTTATCTCTCCCACAAATAAGGATGTTCATGTGCAATTCTGGAATAATAATTTGGGGTGAGACTGTGTCTATCACTGGACCCTACACATGTAACAATGATGACATGTCATAAATCATTTCCCACTCTACCAAAAAAAAAAAGTAATAAGAATACAATAGCTCATTATTGACTGTATAAAAATATTTCTGAGTATTGTTAAAGGTTCAGTCACACTGCCTGAATGTAAACAAAGTTGTTATTGGTATTTGACCTTGTGACAGGAAATTCCCCTGCGATTTGCTCAAGTGGTCCGAAACCTGTTGTTTACCTATAATGTTCCACTATGTTGCAGATACTGTTTCAAGGCCTTTTGATGGAGGTAATATTGGCACCACAGATGATCACACCTTCCAAATCAGCCAATCTTATTTAGGATTGTTGCTCCTCACTGGCTAACTTATGCAATGTAACTAGGAGGAGTGCTAGTATTACCTATGGAGCAAGAAGTCTTTCACACGTACACACGCATGCATACCTTGGGTGATTCTTCCTTGTCTGTCTTTCCCTTATCCATGAGATGATTTGCTGCTTCACTACCCATATTGAAACTACGGTATAATAACGTATGTGAACCAGAGAAGGTAGAAGATGCTGATGTGGATGGTCCTAATGTTGGGTAGGAAGTAACAGTGGACTAGTCAGGATAGCCATAATGAAGCACCTCTATGAATCAATGGTGAGCACCTTTGCATGAATCAGCAGTCATTACTCATGTCTTTGCCTGAGGGGCCATACTTGTCCTCTGATTGGAAAGACAGCATTCCATGAAGCTCAGAGAAATGTGACACAATACAACATTAGGTATCTGAATGACTCATCACATGATTCATAAGCTGCTTGTGTGTGACAATTAACTTAAAGGTTTATTTTAGTTGCAGTACAAAAATACATACTCTGATTGTTTAAATAATTTTTTGGAGTTCTTCAGTCATGGACTTGTCAAATGCAATGGTAAAATTAGTGATGTAATGCTTCAGACTTGGCTTTAATATAATTCCAAATATCCTTGAAGAGTAATCTGTAGGCACTGCGGTAGCAGCTTACTCTGAAAATAAATTCATGATCAGTCCGTGCATAATAATTTAGGACAGAAAAGGTTGCTGCGTATGAGTGAGGGCTGCTACTTATTTTTGAAAATGCAAATGCATTGGCACGTAGGCAACAGTGGCAATAACTCATTTCCTATTATTGGTAAGGTTGACACGCATAACTTAATATCAACAAAAAAGGTATACATAGTTCGCCTCAAATAAAGCAGGATTGTCCTGAAGGTGTGTTTATCTCAACTTCACAGAAACCTGACATAAGAAATTGCTGGTGAGCTGAAGATGCCATGTGAAAGAGAGGTTAGCTCAAGAAGAATAAATAGTAATCAAACCTGAGGTTGTAAATGATGAAGTTGAATGCAAAGTGTAAGCAATAGAAGCAAGACCCAACCAGGTAGGAAGCCATAAAACTTATATGGTGACCAAGAAGGTATACTGCCATGAGTGGCCCAATGCAGATGAAGTAAACTGCACTCAGCATTATGAACATGTAGGTCAACCTCATCTCTCGTTTATTCAGCTGAGAAGTTGTGCTGGTACCTACGTCACTGCAAAAGTCGAGGAAGAAATTAATTGATATGTAGTTGTAAGGAATGAAATTCAATTATGTTACATGGAGACATAATATGAACCAAAATCACTCGTGTTAAATATCACAGTACAATATTAAAGGGTAGCTTATTGGCATTAAGATAAAAAGGTGCTTAAAATTAATTTGAAGTTGTAAAAAGATATTTTGGTTAATGTGGTATTGTACATTTTTGTAATTTAGGATTACAATACTGTTCAAGTGACTTGGATTATTTTCCCATTTCCACTGAATAACATTTACCACCACGTAACTTCTGATATCTTTGTTACACTTCTAAGCCTCCTTCATCCTTGTGGTCATCTTCATTAAAAATAGTACAGTGAAGCATATCTATGACAGACCCTGGATGCCGCATAAAATGTGTCCGTCACAGTAGTGACAGTACCGGTGCTTTTGTTTGATCATAGTATTAGATTTTCAATGTAGTAGTTGCACAAAACAGAAACCTTTTTACCACACAATATTGCTACAGAATCGACTAATCATTTTAGACAGGTGGAGCACCAAGGTTAGTATAACAAAAAAGGAAAATTTCTGCTTTGTTATTCATTATTGATAAAAATGACAAACCTGTGATTTTCTACACACTGACTGTGAGTTCAGTGCTCCCAGCCCTTACTGCATATTTCATGAGTCTACTAATGATGATTCATTATATACCAGTAGTCAGATTTATATTAATAACAGATTATATATTTTGAACAATGGGTCTTGCTAAATTTGTTTTGAAAAACTATGAGCCAGTGTGAAAAATGGGGGTTCCCCTACTTACCTAATGGCATGTAAATGTGCAGAGCTGCCACGCAATTTAATCCAGATAACAAGCAGCGACAGAACTGTAACAACTCCCGGAAGCAGAGAGCCAGTAACAATGATCCATTTTGCTTTGCCCAAGGCCATGCATTGCCCCACGTTTGGGTTGTACCCAAACTCTCCTACAACCTAGAAAACAAAATTAATAAATGCTTGTAAAATAGATATTTTCTTGGACAAGTCTGATGAAAACTTTAAGGTGGTGAAATATAAAAGAATAGGCTACTGAGTTCAATGTTCTCGGCCCTAAATGGTGCCAATAGTCAACTTTATGTTCAACTTACACCAAATAGAGGAGCCAGGAAGATCAGTGAAGCACATAACCATGGAGAGAAAGCAGCAAGGCAGCTCTGTAATGTAGTTATTCCTGAGCATGTTGATGGCCACCACAGCATTGCTAACCTGGAATAGAAAATGTATGTGACTTTGGATCTAAATAATCTTGCATAACCATTGTGAGAATCAACAACGTCTCGTGAATTGAGGACTTAGGCTTATACTAACAAAATATTCATTAACTCTTCATTACATTTACCGTCATTCAATGCATACCTGTTAAAAGCCAACGTGGCTAAAGAAAGAAGCGAAGCCATGGACACCACGTGCCGCATGTAGGCTATGACAATGCAGGATATACGTCCATAGTACCAGCCATGTTGCAAGTAAGTAATTGCTGACACTGGGAGGAACAGCAAGCAGAAAGAAAAGTCTGCTGCACTCATGCTCAGAAGAATGCTGGTTGTTGAATTGTGAAGGCAATTCCTATAAATACAGAAAGTCAAGTAACTTATACGTATATAGGAAGTAACTGCACTGCACTCTATGTTACAAGCATACACATCACAACTTGTGGTACTGCAATACTACGATGTCAGGATAATACATACTGTATGTTCTTTTACTTACCAGTCGAGATGTTTACACTTCTGGCGAGCATATATCAATGCAACAATGTTCAATAGATTTCCTGTTGTCCCGATCACTGATGTTAAAAGCCAAAATACTACCATGCCAGTATCCAATATGAAAGACATGTCTGGAAAACAACACTCTGGCTGCAGACCAGAATCAAAGCACAGCGTAACATTGCAAGTTTGATCATTTTCAACACGTGACAATAAGTCGAATGATCCTGAATCATTTTGATGAGGTAGAGATGAGTAGTTCATAACTGGAGAACTTGTGTGAATGCTGTAGTAATGCAGCTCCCTAGAGTGTCTGATGGAAAAATAACCTGCGAACTAGAAATCCTGTTTTCCGCACACTTCCCTGGAAGTAGGGCATCAGACTGAGCCCTAACAACATGAATATTATCAGTAGCCTCACCATGCATATTGTGTAAACCATCCCTTTATGACCCTTTATCCGTTTATGCATGACGATTTCATAAATATTAATGCATTCATCATATAAGTTCCTAGTGCGTCATTAATGTGTATTGGCAGGTAGTTTATCACTATAATGCCACATGTGGATAGGTATTTATATAGGACCAATAATTGGCCATACATAACAATCTGTGAACACCTGTATCAAAACAATGCAATTAATAAGAGTGAAATTAGGTTTTAACATAATGTAAATCAATCTATGTATTGGAGTGCTATCCAAACCCATGTAGAAATCATTGTGCATAATAATGTTAAATGGTACTTTCTCATATAAATCATTATTTTCATGCGGATTTTCAAAACTTTAACGTCCTTCGGTCCTTGTGGTATTAAAAGTCAATGAAAATATTAATAGCATTCAGTGGGTCTTGTCTGGCATTATGTTGCCCCAATGGACAATGGCGAGTGAAAGTTTTACCTTGTGTGCCGAATATGATTTGCCAGAGCTCCCACAGTCCGGAAGTCGCCAGTTACTCCAGAACTCGACTGTCATCCACATTGCTAGAGGATTATTTATTCGTGTTATTCTGCCCTCATAAATAGTAATGCCTTCATCACAAGCAGAATAGATTACCTCTTTTAGGGGTCTCTCAGGCACCCTTGACATGGCCTATTTGAATGATTTTCTGGGTTGATGATCCCATTTCAATAATAAAACACGTACCAAAGAGCACTGAAAAATTAAGAATCTTTACAAAATTTTGAAGAGGTGGGTGTGGGAGTGGGGTGGTAATTTTGACCCTTTTTGTTGAAACCTATTCAACATTCTGCTGTTTCTCCGTAACTAATCAGGACACACATGTGCTTAGTGTGAAAATCTTTTAGAATTGTTTGCTTTCATCAAAGTAAAAGAAAAAGGACAAAATTTATACATTTTAAAAATTCAACAGTGAACTTTGGCCATCGAGTTGCGTTTGGCTCAGAATAATCTATGAACAGAAATATGCTAGATTGCTTTTACATGCAGGAAAAAAAAAAATCGGAACTTTTTATCTCCCTGACATATTTCAATCCGCACCTGACAGCTACACCACTCATCTATCACTTTCACACTATCCATCACTGCCCTCGTGTAAAAAAAATACTGCCACTTAGACATTATATGTACTTTATTAATTAATTGCTCCTTAGTGAATACAACCAGATCAGTTCCTGCCATGAAATGCACTCTCTTTCGTAAAACTTAATGCTTTGTCAGTTTCTAATTCAATGGCTGCTAGTTGTGCCCTAAATTTCCGGTACTCGTTGATTGCTTTCTGGTTCAGTACTTCTTTCACCTTTTTCAATCCCTGGTCAACTACATAAATCTCTTTGGCAATTGTCCTCTTCAATTCATCATCGGATTCTGTGGCATGCTCAGAGAGACATGCCTTTACATCTGCTGGCAGCAATGCAGTCAGCATCCGTACAAATAAATTCAGCTGGGATTGATTCCTGAAACATAAATGCAGGTTTAGCAGATTGCAAAATGCTGCTTATCAAAACTCAGCTGCCAAAATTAGGGTGTACATAACAATTTTGATTAGTCAGAGATAGACTGATGGAGAGAGTAACTGGGGATAATGCAATATTATAAACAAATTGTGATTATTTCACGAGCATGAAGACACAATATTATGATGAACCTTACTTGGCAAAAATGAAAAACTTGGTCTCCTCTGTCATGGTCACCAAAATCCATCCTCCTGCATCACTTGTAGGTTTGTAGAACACCGTCTCCTTCCCCTCAGCCTGCAGATGCATCTCCAGTTCCAGGTTCTTCATGAGGTCTTCAACATCCACTTTAGGGCTGTCACAATTCAGTGCAATGTCCAGGATTCCTTTAGTGCTCCAGGCAGCCAGTGACAAAAAGTATTTCCTGAATCGATCTGAAGGATACATGGAATTCATTTTCTCAACATGTGGCAAAGAGTTGTCCAAGTAAAAATGGTCCAACAATAGTGTGTGATGCATTTCCTCCATGACATACGATGCTTCCCAAAATAATGTGATACGGCCAGGATCAGGTAAATCCACTTTCACTGAAATAAGTGCACGTTTTGAAGTCACATATTTGCCAGGTAGTAGAATCAATCCTCACCTGTTAAAAGAAGCATATCTCGAGTAACAACTCCTCTGCACTCTTCTAGATGTGGCAGGGACCCATCCCATTTCAAGGTATTTGAAGTGTATATCAAATGCTTGCAATCAGAAGACATAAGAAAGCTCCTTATCTGACTTACTGCCGTAGTGGTACAAACACATATCTCAGCACACAAAATCCAGGACTCCGCAATCCTAAAGCTCCACGTATTCATGACATTCAAAGGAAGAACCCTTAATTCAGATAATTTTCCAGGAGAAATTGGGCAATCGTCCTCTAAGCCAACAATGGTCACCTGAGACTGAAAAAGGAGCACGTGTAACATTATACCATGTGAAACAACTACACTATGTAAGAAGTGTAAATATTGTGAATTCAAATTCAACATTGGCACCTGAGGGAGGCCCTCATCATGGAAATTCCAAACATCACATTTTACCTCTTCAGTCATTGGGGCAGAATCACCACCAAGAACAGATGCGAAGGATTTGATCATGTCATCTTCTTCCTCCACATCAATCAAGGTCCTTTGAAGTCCGCCTTGAATTCCCTCCAGAGTACTTATCAAGGGATCAGATGCTGCAGTACCAGACACAACGACACTGTCAAGAGTCACATGAGGGTCCACAAAGTTCGAGCTCCCGTCCCTGTATTGCAGCTTCAACTTGTGACAACCTGTCTTCTTCGACAATGTCACCATTGCTGTGTGAGCATTTGGATACTTGTCAATTACCTGCAATGTTAGGAAAATCAGTACAACCTCATTTCAGACAAATGATCAAGACATTACCACAAGTGACACTCCTTCAACAATAAAGACTCCCTCTGTCGGTGAGACGACAATGTACACCCAGCCATCTGGAGAGTCTCTTGCCAAGGCCAAAATCCGGCTTGCATCTTTCACGCCGATGTCTGCTTGCCGTCGAATCTCCCTCGCCGCATTAATTTCATAAAGTACTCCTTCGTTGGTGCAAGCAACGCAGCAGGTACATCTCTTAGATGACCAAAAGGCCAAGCTGAAGAAGTTGGCCGCAGTGATGGACCGCACGAGAGACTGCGGCACATACTTGACCCAATGAGGCTCCACTACGCTATCTCCAGCAGCAGAACTCGTCATTGCTGATCACCTACGATACATCTGGTGGAAACATTGACACTTGAAATTACTTGCGTTAATAATGTTACTGTATTTTTAAAAAACGATTTCCTTACAGAAATCCCCAAATGTGGTCACACAAAGGCACGTTGCAAGGCCAAAATCGCCATTTTTGGTCGGATATTGTACGCGCGCTTTCAGCCATAAAAAAACATTACTTTAAATTACATGCTCATATACAAATGTCACGTGCGAGTACCTTGTTTGGTAATTAGTTTATTAAATTAATCGAATTTAGGCGGGTGGAGCGAAGTTATTCCAGTATCGACTGACATCTGACCTCCAAGCACCTGACAAACGCCTGATCTTTGACCTTTCATAAACGCTAGTGACCATCTATTATCATCCACCAACAACGTATAACTAATCCGCATAGCCAGCATAATATCTACATAATGAGCAGCATAAAAACATGCAAAATGATAGCAATAGTTGATGGCGATTGCAGTAGTTGAGTCGGTACTGGTAATAAATCACATAACAATCACAGAAAGTACTTGAAGTAGTACACATAGAAGGCCGGAAATAGTAGCCCCGCCCTGCAGCCGTGCGTTAATAGATCATCAGACGGATCCAGCCAGTGCCAGGGAAGAATCACTGCAATCACAATAAGGGAGGGACGGCCTTCCTCTTTACCAGTTGGCATAAGAGGTCCCAGCGTGGCAGACATCAGGAAGAGTGGTGGGGTGGAGGATGAGACAGACTCTTCTCCATGCAACATGCCTCTGCTGAACAGGGGCAGCAACAGGAGGGAGGTGGCGGAGGTCAACACGGGGTACGGGAGCAGGGCAGGGGACGGCATGGAGATGGATCCATTGAGGGAGACAGACGTTGACCCAAGGAGAAGAGGAGGGTGGGTTTCGCAGTTGCGCCAGGCGCCTACAGGGACAACATTAGTGTTTAGTTAAAACTGGCTGCATCATCAAGCCATTAATTCAGAAAAAATCACTGCATCTTGCACTGGCTTATCATTTAATGCTAATTTTCATATTTCAGTTGACTCTGGATATAACAGCGTCAGCCATAACGGACGTTCAGTTATAACAGACTCGAAATGCCGGTCCTGTCATACTTCCATAAGGCCCTATGTATTTTTTCTCCTGATATAACAGACTAATTGGATGGTGTATGCAATAATGGGTCAACCCACAAAAATGTCAGAATTGAGTTAAGCTCAGGAACATACACCCTACTGCATTCAGTTAAAATCACGCTGGTGAAATATGCATCCTTCTGCCGTAAATGAGTGAAAATAATACTGAATTCATTTCACAGGTATGACTTTCAAAGCCCCTTTTCTCAAAACTGTTTTCATGTGGGTTGACTTATTATTGCACAACACCATCCAATTTTACCTCATCTCGGGTATAAGCGTATAACAGACCATTTCTTAGCCCCTACGTGGCAAAATATGTTGATTTTGATTACTCAGCTTCCTTTCCCACGTGAGAAAAGCACTGCATACTGGAGAGAGAGTGATTTGTGTATCTGTCACTGATCTAACCATGGGATCTAACACTTGCAGAAAATCTCAAAATCATTCTTTTTTGGGGGGTCATGCGTAATTTACAGATGAACTAATTTTGCATTTTGTGAATAGTTTCATCAATCAGTGTGCAGTTGTGTGCATTATAAACATTGGGAAAGCAGAAAATTTTGCATATTCGTTGCAAAAGTGGAGATTTGTCTGTAACAGACCTGGGTTATTGCAGACTTTTACTTTTTTCCATGGTCCATTGAAGTCTGTTATATCCGGATTTAACTGTATTATTATTATTATTATTATTATTATTATTATTATTATTTTTATTATTATTATTATTATTTACTGTATTTTTATGATATGTGAGGATAACAAGAAGCTTCTCCTACACCGTGAATGATGGTGGTGATATTATAATCCTGGTACACCCCATTATTCATAGGTCATGGTTCAACTAGAGCGGAACTATCCTAGTTCTGTGGCTGTTCTCGGTAGTGTAAACCACAAGCTGCACACTTGTTGTAACCCTGTTTCCTGTTTTGTTCAGGGTCAACCAAAACTTCCTCATGTCAGTGACTCATAATTATATCCTTGAGGCCCTGTTTATATCAAGCAACTTAGAAGGTTCACATAGTTTTTGCTTATGAGGACAGACAGTTTCTGGCGCACTGCCTTTTTAGACAGTGACAGAGCGTGGTATTCTCCTGGGCATTTGGTTACCTTTGACACTTGTGGCTGCAACTGGTTGTTATTGATATAGTGGCCATTAAGGTGCATCCATTTCCATTAAAAAGTATTTGCATGATTTTAAGCTTGACAAGGTTTTGATTGCTTATTGAATGATTACATCAGATTGTCAGATGTGCAATTCATGAGCCAGTTTCAATTATTATTTGAAACCATTGCAAGTGGCATGACAGAATTTCAGTTGTTAATTACATGTAAATTCTATAGCTGTAGCATGCATTACACTGATCAAATCCACTGTTGGCGAGATGCTACGTATTTATGCACAGGGTTTAGCATGTAACTACGTTACTTTGCGTGATTTACCATGATTAACTCAGTCCTACTATTCTTAACGAGCATAATTAGAGGAATGTAACCCTTCACAGCAACCTTGGAAGACCAATTTTGTAATATAAATCTGCAGTGAACCAGTATTCTCTGCTGCCTCTTAAGTAATTCCATTTATAATGCTTGCCAAGACAGCATAGCTGCTCCCACATAATTCCCATCAAACTAGACCTACTTTTCCCAGATGCTCATTGATGAAATGGATAGTAACTTTTCTGGACGAATACTTATTGTACATGTTGTGCATGTTTAGGAATACATTTTTCTGGATGTTAATTTTTATTAGGCAAATGAGTTACTCTAATATTTGAAAGAACGTGTGTAACAAAGACTTCCAGTTGTAAAGTATGTTCCTGTTTATCAGTATGCTAGTTATTTAATTGTAATAAATTTTATTAACATCTAACTGTAATCATAGTGTAATTCTGGATAGGTATGTTAATGAACTCACAGTGTGTTAGTTCGTAACAGCTTAGTGATTGATAGGTACTTGCTTGGATAACTTCCAAAACGGACTTTTAGCTCTATTCACAGTGTGATGTTCTCCAACCTCGTCAAACAATTCTATTAAAACAATAAACATTGGGAGCCTTTCTTTGCTTTCTTTCCAAGCAGAACCTCATTTGACTTCAATAAATCTTAAAGCAATTGTTTGGTCCCGGCAATAGTTTTCTTACCAAAATAATCCTGCGTACGGTGGTGGATTATTACACACTGATAATAATTCATGCAACTTGTGACTTTTAGACCTCCAATTGCTGGCCCAGAAATGTCAGAAAATGGAGATGATACTGATGGCATGGGAATAGATGATGGCCTTCTTCCTCCATCTGGCCCAACCCCAAGACCTGCCACCCCCAGAGAGGAGCCGGAGCCAAGGGGAGGGAGGGAGAATCCATTCATTCCAGTCAGACCCGTAAGTTCATTCAGTCTGGTCTTACAAAATATGCAATTAAAATGGCTATTATTTCTGGTTTTTCCACAAGGGTTTCATCCCAGTTGATGTGAACCTGTATGCAACCAAGAAGACAGTAGCGCAAGGGATGATGGATCTGGCCCTTCTCTCTGCAAATGCAAACCAGTTGCGCTATGTCCTTGAGAGCAGAAGCACGAACATGTACTACTATGTGAATATTGTCCTTATCTCCATCAGCATTGCTCTGCAGGTTGGTCCGTTTCTGAAAATATGTATGGCAAAGCTAGAATCTGTCTCTGAAATCTGAGATAGGTGTTTCCATAGCTTCTTCTTCACAAAGTCAGAGGTGAAAAAGAACCTGTTTTAGTAGCAGAATATTCTATGTAAAGTTATTCACTTCTAGTGAGAGTAATTTACTACTTTTGCACTACAGTTTTGAATAGTAGCCTAGTATTTTTTCTGAAACCTGGCATTCTGTAGTTTGCTATATTGTCTTAAAATCGAAAATTAATATTTGTCATTAAAAATAAGTTTTACATAATCATATTCATACACTGGTGCATATTCAAGAACAGCTCACAAAATGATATTTCATTTCAGAGTGTCGCAAGACTCACAAACTATTGTCTTTTCTTATTTAGTTAGCCGTTGGAGTTGGACTCATCTTGATTGGACGTTACAACCTCAATCGTGAGCGGGATGTGCCAAAGGCAGACAAAGTGAACAACGTACTTATTCTAGGAATCTTCCTAATTACTGTTATCAATGTTTTTATCTCTGCTTTTGGAATTGAAGAAGCTGAGGTTATTCCCATGCCTGGAGGAGCAGTCATCTGAAATTATTTCTTAAACCACATTCAAATATTGAGGTGTTCCCTATAGCAAGGCCATGTACAAAGTGAGACACTAGATGTGCTGTAGTTCCTTGAATCTCAGCCAGTCATTACCGCTCCTGAGACTAGCCAAGCCAATGCCACATGAGACCAACGTCTACCAACGCTTATTTCATTTCAGTTTATTTTTTAATGCAGAGTCACTGGTGCCTTGTGTGTTAATCTGCCTTCCACAGTTGTGATTAGCCAGCTTTCAGCATGCTGGTAACACTTGTTTCTATTTTCAGATGTGACGCTTTTATAAACATCATAGACCTCATTTCTAACATGCATGTACTAGACTGCTAATTTTTGCAAGCATTAGCACAGAATTAGAGGCTGATTTAACTCCAAATGTGGAACAAAATAGTTCACTTAAAAAGCAGATGTCACGAGCATCTTGTAATATAGTAAAACCTGTCTGTAACACAACTGGGATTGAGTGGAAATGTGTCTATTGCAGAATTCGTCCTGCCAATGGTTTTGTTGTGTACCATATGTTTCATAATATATTAAGGTAACATTTGTATTGATAAAAATGTTGCAGACTGTTCTCTGATCAGCTGGCAGTTCTGCATATATGCTAGACAGCAGATAAAGGGGGCCGAAATGTTTGAGGATAGGGTTTGGTCTTACCTGACAGGGTGACATGAAGGAAAGTGTGATTAAATAATAATCACCTGCGATTTATCTTTGCCTAGTACAGAAATAGTTACAAGTGTAAGTACTCCTTGTAATATTAATTCTCTGGAGACATTGTTGATGTCAATAATTATTCAACCAGTGTCACTAGCATGTCAAGCTAGGCTACATCATATGTTAAAGGGTTCCCAATTTATTGATTTAATAGAGGGCTTGCTGTCCAAACATCTCGAATTTTTAATTAATCAGAGAGCAGTCTGCAACATTTTCGCCTGTACAAATGTAACATTTATATGGGCGACACGGTGGCGTAGTGGTTAGCGCCGCAGCCTTCCACTTCTAAGGTCCCGAGTTTGGTCCCCAGGTCGGACGGAGGATACTTATGAGAATAGAGTTTCGATTGGTTCTCCCATTTCCTCCCACAATCAAAATCCATCACAGCGCAGGCAATGATTAAAGACGGTTCATGAAAAGATGATCCCCTAAGAGGCCCAGGGAGGCCTATCATGGGATATCCATTATTATTATGATTAAAATGTAACATTTATTATGAAACACATGATGTATAACACAAGCTTGTCCAACATATAATTTTGTTGAAACAGAATGAATTCTCCAGACAGGTTTTACTGTAGGCTACATTGCAATTGAATTTTTATATGCATTGGTATGGAGATGACTGCCAAAAATGTATGTCGCTTATATTCAGGTTTGCTTGCGCATGCAAGAAAGATAGCACTGATATGGACCAAAGCTCATGTGATTGGTACAGTTGTTTGTAATAGTTGATTGCTTCTGTGTTCTGGTGGAGTTTGTCATTACTAGTTTTTATACAGAGATAACTGCCATACAATTAACTACTAAGGAATAATGTTCCATTCTGTGTGAGATTACTAAAATTTAATTGTAAGTGATATTCCCATCTGAGCAGTTGTTCCACAAGTTTCTCATTAGCTTGTGTCGCAATATTGCCTCTACAGATTAGTGTGGTTTCAGACAACTGGGAAAAGGACATTTCACCAATAGACAGTGCTAATTTCTGACCCCTTCAGTGAGATGGAACAGAACATTACGTGAACTATCAGTGTAGGAAATATCCATTTGAATAACTTGAACAATTTAAGCTTATTTGTAGGAGCTGTTCCTATGAGTACTATTGGTTACTATTGATGTGATTTCAGATAAATGGAATATGCTGCTGAAAAAGTTACAGATCTTTTGTTGAGATGTAATTCACCCAGCTGTCATTGAACCGTTATGAACCATGTGGAGACAGTAGCTCATCTTTCAAGGGAGATGGAAACTCAGGATTTACTGAATAGAAACCCTACGAGCTTTCATTCATCGAAAGAACATGATAAAAGCCTGTAAATAGAATCAGAAATTGGAAGTCATTATTTTCTTCTGGAACTGATTTCTGGGCTAATTTTAAATTGTAATACACTTCCACTTGCAAGTAGCTTCCAGCAAGTTTTAACAATAATGCTAATGTATAATATATTACAGGAAGTACTTACGTGTCAGGGTTGTGTTATGCAAGTCACAATGCAGAGGAGAAATAGAGCTTGTTTACTCACTAAAATCACTGACATTCCCAAGGCAGATGTTGAAAAAATATGCTTGTTGGGTATGAAATTATTGGTGATGGTGGCAGACCATCAGGCATTCAACTTAATTTCAATGCATAATATCTGTTCACTTATCCAACAAGCTGAGTATTAAGATAATTGAGAGCTTTGAAATAATTGGTAACTATTCCTCCTGAAACTAGACAGTTGGAATGACTTCCTAACATTAGCCTACTACTGTAAAGTTGAAGTGGCAGTAAAACAAGATGAGTTGTGTGCATAAAATATAATGACGAACCTCCTGTGCATAAGTGAATATATATGTTGTGCTTCCTGCAAAAAAAAGAAAAAAAAGTTATTTGAATTCATTACTACGTCGTCACTAAGATGAATGGCAAGATGACTACAAAATGCAGCGTTGTCTTGTACACCATTACATAACTGCAATGCTTCCACAGCATGTTCTCACAGTACCTAAATGTTGCCATGCTTGTCAAAGCAGTACCTGTACTTGTCAGTTTTGCACCTGCCAGGGGTTACTATGCATTTACATTGGTGTTGTGCAATGAAAAATTAAAGGATCTCTATAAAATACATTAATATGCCAAGCATCTGAGTATGTAATTAATATTGTAGAGGATTGTATTGAGTGTTACTAACTTTGCAAGCATAATTTTTACATATGATTATTTTGACGAGCCTATGGAGGGTCAACTGCCTTGCAAGTAGTTTATGGAATATATGCATGGGCCTAAGTGTGATGTTACTGATAATTGTG
Source organism: Catajapyx aquilonaris (assembly GCA_000934665.2). Taxonomy (NCBI): domain Eukaryota; kingdom Metazoa; phylum Arthropoda; class Diplura; order Dicellurata; family Japygidae; genus Catajapyx; species Catajapyx aquilonaris. Next base: position 57,131 of record KZ538526.1, read on the forward strand.
GTGCAAATGTGACCTGTTGGAAATGTTAATGGCAATCTTTGTGCAATAAGCTTGTCCTTGGTCTTAAAAATTTAGCAGGTGGATCTCAATTCTAGATTCTCACTGGATTCCTAAGAACTTGTTAATTTCGTACTTAATACTTTACTTTTTACTTCACTATTCTTTGGCTGTGGGGAAGGATGTTACATGAACATGTAATGCCTCATGATGATAATAAACCTGTCTGTGAAATCACTGCTCATAATAAGCCACGTGGTCTCCAGACTTATACTCGTTGCCTTCCAGAATGCTCACCAGCCGTTGCACAGTTGTGTTACAGTCAAGCAAACCTCTGGCCCCCTCCTTTGACTGGGCCATGTCCATGAAGGCCTTTTTCGTGCCAGGATCAACGGTTTCTTTTACAGCACTTGCGAACATGTCAGTGTCTATGGGGCCAGGGCTGTAACTGAGCACCTTTATGGAAGGATTTTCTTCTGCTAGAACACGGAAGTACATCTCTCTGGCTGCTTTTCCAGTGCAGTAGAGACCCATGGTAGCCAGTGGTTTAACTGCAGCCAAGGAAGTCATGTTGATTATGGTGATAGTTGCAGAGCCTCCAGCAGGGAAGACACGGAGGAATGCACAAGTTAGAGACATCGTGCTGCACAGATTGGTCTGGAAAAGATTAATTTGCAGTAAATTCCTGATTTCTAACTGGAATGAGTGGATTAGCTGACCTGGAAGTAGTCCTGGTAGACATTGTCATTGTACTGGCTGCAATAGTGTGTTAACCCACCAGTAGTTCCGGCATTGTGAACCAAAATGGCAGAGGGGAATGATTCTCCTTTGACAACCTTCGTAATAGCCGAGTGGAAGGCTTCAGTTGAGGTGTCCTTAGGAGAGGCAAGATCAACTGCAGCGAGTTCCACATGCACAGAGGACGAGACAGCAAGGACTTGGGTCCGTGTCTCCTCCAATCCCTGCTGGCTGCGAGCCATCAGGAGGAGGACAGAGCCTGGGCCCATCCTCCGTCCAAACTCAATGGCTATGGTGCGTCCTATGCCTCTGCTGGCTCCAGTCACCAGGCAAAAGGCCCGCTCTCCCCAAGGGTCAGGCATTTCTGGAGCTGCCAAAGAGACAATCGTTTCTTCTACACAAGAAGCAGAAGGGGTATCTCTGAGAAGTTGAGATCAACCACTTGTGGAATCTGTCTTGGAAGAATGCCAAGGGTAGATAATTATCAGGTTAGGTGGCTGTGTTGCCAAATGTACTGGTCCAATGGGACCGAGGTCTCCTCACCATCTCAAGCATGCTTCCTTTGCTTGCCACATGTTAAGCACCTGTATAATATCTGCATTTTATACTCCCTCTGGGCTATTTTGGAGTCAAAATTTTTAGTTAGGATGATGTAATCTGCAAATTGTAGAAATAAGGCATCTTGGTTCAGTCTAATGCTCACTCCTTTGCAACCTTGTTTGTCCATCTCTTCCTTGAGGTCTGCTAGATACTAATGAAATGCTTAATACTTTTCACTTCACTTTATTCTTGAGTTGTGTGCCAGGATGTTACATGGACATTTAATGGCTCGTGATGATGATATACCTGTCTGTGGAATCACTTGTCAAAATAATCCACATGGTCTCCAGACTTATACTTGTTGCCTTCTAGAATGCCAACCAGTCTCTGCACAGTTGTGCTACAGTCAAGCACTCCTCTGACCCCATCCTTCGACTGGGCCATTTCATTAAAGGCCTTTTTCATTTCAGGATCGATTGATTCTTTTCCAATGCTTCTGAACATGTCAGTATCCACAGGTCCTGGGCTGTAATTGAGCACCTTTATGGAAGGATTTTCTGCTGCTAGAACACGGAAGTACATCTCCCTGGCTGCTTTTCCAGTGCAATAGAGACCCAAGGTAGCCATTGGTTGAATGGCAGCCAAGGAAGTCATATTGATCAAGGTGACAGCTGCTGATCCTCCAGCAGGGAAGATGCGGAGGAATGCACATGTTAGAGACATGGTGCTGTACAGATTGGTCTGGAAAATAATTACTTGCTGTGAGTACATGATTTTTGACTGGAATGAGCTTATTCTGGTGTGTGGGAGAGATGAGTAGCGGTGGTAGCGTGTATAAGCTGACCTGGAAGTAGTCCTGGTAGACATCGTCATTGTACTGGCTGCAATAGTATGCCACCCCACCAGTAGTTCCGGCATTGTGAACCAAAATGGCAGAGGGGAATGATTCTCCTTTGACAACCTTCGTAATAGCCGAGTGGAAGGCTTCAGTTGAGGTGTCCTTAGGAGAGGCAAGATCAACTGCAGCGAGTTCCACATGCACAGAGGACGAGACAGCAAGGACTTGGGTCCGTGTCTCCTCCAATCCCTGCTGGCTGCGAGCCATCAGGAGGAGGACGGAGCCTGGGCCCATCCTCCGTCCAAACTCAATGGCTATGGTGCGTCCTATGCCTCTGCTGGCTCCAGTCACCAGGCAAAAGGCACGCTCTCCCCAAGGGTCAGGCATTTCTGGAGCTGGTAGAGACACCGGTTTCTTCTGCACAAGAAGCAAACGTATCAACCTGAGGTTCAACCACTTGTGGAATCCTTCCTGGAATAATGCCAAGTAGATTATATAATCAGTGTGGCGGCTGTTGCCAAATGTACCTGTCCACAGGGTGCGTCCAAAAGGAAGCATGGATGCCAACTGGCCTGAATTTTGTGTTGGTCACCCTGCGTAAATCTCATGAAATCAATACATGAAAGAATATTTCAGTACAAAATTTATTCCAAAGAACCATGGTACACCATTTGGATTGCGGCTCAATCCACACCATAACTTTTTTCTTTGTTTCCTTATAAAAATTGAACACAGTGTGTAAAATACGAAATCAGGCGTATCATGAGATGTCCTTCATGACACCTAGAATGTTAATCCCGGATGGCCCGAGATTCATCCTCCCCAGCATTCCCTTCTCCTTTGCTTTGACCCAGTGCAGGAACAGAAGCACAGCGTGGAAAAGGTTGTTGGCACCCTTCGGTACATCCACCACTTCCCCTCCCACTGCCAACTTGAACACAGGCGGATCAGTCTCTGCTTGGTAGATGACCATCGATGGCTCCTGAGGCGAGGGTGTCCCTTGCGGCGAGGTGGGCTCCCTCTGTGGTGTCCATGGATGACGCTTGTAGTACTTGCTGGAAAATGGCTTGGCTTGCTGACCCATGCACTGAGGTGATGGGAGGCATGCATCAAGGTATGCTGCCAAGAAATGCATCACAAGGGTGGAGTCAGCAGGCAGGTCGTGTGTCCACGGCTTTCCCCTGTAGTTTCCTCCACGATTCCAAGCATATGCACCCATACATCCTCCACCAGACAGCTCCTTAATCCTCCCCACGAGGTACTCCTGATGCTGAGGAGTGACATCCAAAAATGGCAGCAGCTGGGGAAGAGTGGGCAGCATCTGTACGGATGACGCAACTTGCTTCAGTTTGTCCAGAGGGCATCGTCCAATTTGGGTGTCTGGGAAACCCAAGCGCTCTAGGTGTGAGTTGGCTGACTCGATTTCAACAAGGAGTCGCAGCAAAATAGTCTGGGATATCCAGGTCCGTAGATTCTGAGTCCACTGCACCAGTATATTTGGGGAAACCCCCAAGCGGGTCCACATCTCATTGCGATCCTCAGGGCGGCGAGTTGCAGCATCCGCAGTGCGACTGGATGGCTTCCCTGGACTCGATACCGAGAGCACATAAACCTGTGAAATGAGCAAAGTTCAGTTAACAACCTATCCCAGACAAATACGCATGGCAAGTGATCATAACAAAGATTCTAATGCGATAAAATGCTATCTGCTGTAATTCACAGCACCTGCTTGCGCCCTCTGTCCCCCAAGTATGAGTTGAATGAGGCATTTGCAGCATGTCGGCCTGATTCCTCCTGCAACAGTTTCTTTTCCAAAAGGTCCACCTCCTTCAGCAGACGATTCAGACACTCAGTTTCATCTCTAGCAGGAAATGCGACTGGTGGTGCTGTTCGACTGCGACGATGTCTGGCACTATCATCAGGCGATGGTCTGTAGTACATCCACGAGGAAGAGGAGAGGGATGCATTGGGGCTCGACAGATACGACCCATCTGAAAGCCAACTGCATGACTGGTTGATGGGTGTTGTTGATGTGCTGGGTGGCCCAGAAGGTCCAGGTGTTGTGGGTGTGAGGAGGAGGTCTGATATATTGAGGGGATTTGGAGGAGGTGATCGCATAGGTCTGGCAGATGTGGGTGGAAAGGCAGGGTCATCTGGGGATATGCCTAGCAGCTGGCGCTGTTTTGGTGACAGAGTGATTGGAACAGGAACAGCCTGTGGCACTCCAGAAGTACAGGAAGCAGGTGATATGTTCACCATATCTCCAGCATACATGTAGGTGTACAGGTGAACGCAGAGGTTCAGAATCAGACCAAAAGCCAAGGCCCATTCCAAGTACCAGAGGAGGAGAACACATCCAGGAGACGGCCAGCGGGACAAGCTAAATCAGAAATGTCTGTATGTTACATCATAATTGTGACAGTTGTAATCTATTTATTGCTATATGGCATTATGAAGCACAGATTACGCACACTGCCACTGCTGCAGAAAAAATGCATATCTCAAAATTTTGGCTACCACTTTACAATTAATTAATGCAACCAGTAATAATTTCCAAGTGAATTCATCTTGACATCATTTGTCATACTCAACTAAAAGAAACACATCATGGCATATTTACATGTCAGTGACGACAATGGTAAGGCCCCATCCATTGCAGAAGCACCAAAACAGGCTCCCACGTGATTTTTCCAAAGATTGCCTGTGGTTCAAGACCATCTCCACCACTGGGCTGCACTGCATCACTGGAAACACAACAGCAAAGTCAGTATAACACGACATCACATACCACTGTCAGCACACCAGTGTGCCTGAAACCCAAGAAAACATGCAACAGCAATAAAAACCAAAATCATGACAAGACCATAGTCATAAACTGTTGCACTAGCAGCTGAAGCGGTTCTCCGCATGGCTGTTTCCATGGTAAAAAGGCAGTTTGCTTGCCCTGTGTACGGGTATGAAATGGGTGTGAAACAGGTATGAAACCAACCCTTAACAAACTTTCCCTCCACTATTATAATAAAATTTTTATACTAAAAAAAATCATTGAAAATTATAACATGTGACCAGACTCCTGTGTCTGTGACCCTCTAATAATAATAATAATAATAATAATAATAATAATAATAATAATAATAATAATAATAATAATGAGCAAACAGGCTTCAATCGTAATGTGCTTGCAGTGTTCCAAGCTTTTTTTTTTTTTTCTTCTTCTCTCCCTCTCTTTCTTATCCATGAAGACTAATCAATGTGCGGAACGATGCGATATAACTTCCCAATTTGAAGGGCCACAACCTCCCGGTTCAAGTCAAAAGCACGAACCTGCAGCTGTGATGGAGGCCAGTGCAGATGAAGACTAGAAGACTCTGATGATGATGTCCCCAACCGACTCTTCCACTCACGCCAGCGGAGTCGCTTGAAGAAGAAGCAGGGTGGCCAACAGAAAACGTGCATCACATTCAAATCTTAAATCGCAGGCGTCGACATTCGTCTTATTCCCGTTAATATAAATTATGAAAATTTTAAAAATATATGCATCACATATTAATTAACATGATCGAATGTTCTATTGCAGTGGAGGCGATTGGAGTGACGTCATTTATACCCGCTTTTTTTTTTGCTTTTTAACATACTAGTCGCTATGCTACTTTCGGCCCATTGAGCACATTCGAGTTTCGAGATTGTTCGAACAACGCGGATGTTCGGTACCGGTACCTGCCGATTCCTTTGCCTGTTGGCCCGTTTTGACCTGTAGAATGGCGTCAAATGCGCAGTGGTATGAAGACGAGAAGTATGACAGGTACTGGCAGCACTATCGAGAGGTGATGGACTGGTACCAGAAGCATGAGGTGGCTTCATGGAAGGCAAAGGCTGCTGCGCTGGAGTATGAGAACCGGGCCCTGCGCCAGTACATAGCCAACATGCAGGTGAGGCAAACCCTCCGTACTCTTGCTCTGCCGGTACACTCTGGCTTTTCTTCTTCAGGGAGCTGTGGCATTTAGTACTGACAGTGGCGTGAAGGAAAGTCAGTCACGTGCACCAAAAGAGAACAAGAAGATCAACAGAAAGAAGTACAAAAAAGACAAGGATGGAGAGTACATGACCCGGAAGATGAACAGTAAACATTGCGATCGTGATGAATCAGAGCATGCAGAACCTCAGCTGCGAATGGATGTGACAGAAGACATGATAGAGTTCCTTACAAAATCACTTGCTCACCAGGAAGAGATGAGTAAGTATTGTTTGAAGGGAATGCTCAGAATGGTGTGCCCTCAAGTAGTGTGTCACGTTGAGACGATAGTTCTTCCACTTTGTGGGTACAATATACTCGAAACCAACTAGATCTGGTGTATAATAAGGCCACTACATAAGGGTGTGTTATGAAGTGACCTTGTATGTTCAGACTGTACTCAGGTTTCCTCATTATTGCCTTCAGATGTTGCTAGACCGATGTACTGTACCATTATGAGAGCAGAATACAAATCAAATTTACTTGCCCTGATCTGAAAATATCGGGACACCCCCAAAAAATGGAGTGGTGGGGTTATACACAGGATGTGATAAAAAGTTTCCATTAAGATTATCTGGACTTTAGAATGGATAATTATGAATAGTAACAATTGAGCTAGGAGGATACCAAATTTGAAGTTCATTTGACAGTTAACAACTGAAATAAATACGATTATACCTTGGACAGTGAATTTCTGTGGGGTCTGGTAAAAATTGCTGCCACTCTGTTTATTTCTTACTTAGCGGGACGTAAATGTTGATAATGAACCTGAGGGGCCGCACAAACCCAAAAACAGTTATGACATTAATTACAAAAAATCTAGCACAAAATTAAAAAATATTTATCG